>CM046540.1:2920000-3100000 GCA_024713555.1 Spirodela polyrhiza
AAAATTGAAGATAACTATGTCAAGTTAGGAACCTCCAATTAAAATTTGAATAAAAATGGTCATGAAAATAGGAGGATTTAAAGTTCAAAAGGTCTAAACATCATTACTACACAATCTAGAAAAATAATAATTTTTTAATAGATATTTTTCAAATTGGAGGTCTGATAAAATAAAGAAACAAGTATGGGGTAAGGGCTTGCATCTAGGAGACGAATTCATGATAAAAAATTTATTGAATTTAGAAAGATTCAAAACACCATCTATCCCTTCGCACCATATATATTGGCAATAAAAAAAGAAATTTTTTTTGTGAGCTCAATATAATAAATGATGAACCCAACAATTGTGACCATCACTATCCATCAAGTTGTAAGATACCTAGATGGTGAGAGGACAATCATGGGTTTTAGGTTACACAAGGTCAAGAAGGGGTGTTGAATTGACCAAGTTTCTTCTCTTTTTAAATATTTCTTTTCAAAACTTATTTTACTCATCCTTATTGAACTGTACTTGATAGCTTACAATTATGGACTCACTATTTTATAATGGTTCAGTACTAGCTTACATCCACCCTTTAAGAATAAGATGTGCTATTTGGTTTCATAATATGATTGTTTGAAAACAACTACTAATTACACAAACTCAACTTTCCTAAGATTTCACTTAGAAATTTTCTTATAAATCTACGACTCTATGAAGCTCAAAAAACTATTTAATGGGATAATTCTCATAGGTAATTAATGAAAAAATATAATTATAGTTAAATTAGCAAATAAATATAACATAGTCACTATGAGTTTACCCTAAAGATGAATGTTGATTACTCTAGATTTCTATAGTGGAAGATGATGATGTACACTCTTCAAATTTGTTTTCTTGATATTTTATCTACCAATGCTATATTTGGTAGATTTTCAATAAAACTTAGTTTGAGGAAAGATGATTGGATGATTATGCTCTTAAAATTAATGCCTTCACATTTATTGAATAGCCAATAAAAAATCTTCTACTTCTTCTTTAGTACACTACATGAAAGCACTTAAGTAGAGGAAGAATATTGTGAAAGAATGAATGTAATCATCAATGATTAATTCTTCCCATTAGAGATCAATCAAATTATAAATCATGTACGAATTCTTACTTTTCACATCTTTTTTTATAATCTCTAACAACTAGATTCACTTAAACTATGATTTAATTCAAAATCTGTTGAATCTAATACGATATGTCTTTTCATTATTTTGAATATCTTCTAAAAACTTAACATATGAATTCTTTAATAATATTTGTATCCGATACAAACTAGTTCACATATATCTAATAAGAATCTAATAAACTATGGTAATGTACTGACATGACATGTCTCACAAAAGTAATAACTTCTTATTTAAATCTTATCCAAAATCAATCAAGTAAAATATGACATGTAAATATACTTCATAGATCATAATCTCAATGTTTCAAATCATAGCCTTTTTTGTCAAGAGCACCCTATATGATTTTCAAGACATCCTCAATAGTATTTAGGGAATCATTTTCAATGAATTTAACACTCGAAAAAAATGATATTAAAATCATTTGATCGTATTGAAGTAAAATCAAAGGAACATTGAGGATTAAGTGAAAGGTAATATTTATATTTTAATTTACTTGTTCAAATCATTATTTTCCCAACTATCATGATTTCTAGAAATAATGATAATTTGCATAGCCATTTATATATTCAATCATATTATTAGAGTATGATTCATTTATTTAATTCTTCTTATTTGACCTTTTAAATATTTTGTCATCATCAAAACATACCGTCTTCATGATCCCACAAAAAGTGTATTAGATAAAGCCATGAGGTGCTAGTATTTATATTTGAGTCAAGAGGGGCTAAGTATTTGAAAAGACAAACTTGTGTGATTTTGGTGTCTAATCACTTGAAAATTAGTATATTTACAAGAGAAATAAATTAAAATTTGAGGGCACTTTCTCTTAGGACTAGAAGTAGCTCAATGACTGGTGAACAAGTATAAAAAAATTAATATTCTTGGTGTTCTAGTATGAAGAGGTCTTACTACAATGCATATGTTGATACATCTAGAAACAAATATAAATAGGTCTAGCATAAACTCAAAAATATGCAAGAATTCTAGAAATCTCAATTCACTTATCTTTAACAGCTCATTTAGACTTATAGTTAATAAAAACTACCAAGACTTCAACAACAAGCATCATATATAGGCATAATATTCTCTTCATCTCACCCTAATTTTTAATTTTCATAAAAATTTTAAACTATTGAGATAATTGGTTACATATAAGATTGAACATCACACATTTATAATTTATTAATAATTATTTTATCGATATGAATTTAATCAATATAGTTTTGCCATGAGATCTCATGATGATGATAGTATAACTCTAGTATTAACCACATAATTAAATATGATATTTTTTATCACTCTTAACTTTAGACAAGTTATTATAACCGATAGAAACTATTTCACCAAAATAATGATGCTTTTTATGTTAATTTATATGATATCTTTTTACACTATTGTTATCAATCAAAAACACAATGATTGAAACTCATGAAAAATACCTTAGGATATTTCAAACAATTAAAATCAAAATGTAATTCATACAATCCTAATCATTCTTTTAACACCATTATAAATACAACTAAGAAAACTAAAACTGATGAATTGAACTTTATCTTCTTTGCACAATATTGCACAAGTCTAATCAAGATTTCTACAATGTAGTTTATAATGGCTCCACTAGTTTAGCCAACTCAGCTCTCAAAGTATAAATTCTGAAGGATTTACCAAGTTAAAAGTAAAATACATGATACCTTTATTTCAACAAACTTTCACTAAATATTTTGACCTCAATAAGCATGTGCTTTAGATCCTGAAAGATCTAGAAGCTAGATAAAATACCATGAGGAGGGGAGAATTTGTATTTTAGAAATTTCAGATTTTCTTCTCGAATGCTAAATGTGTCAACACAAGTGTTAATATAGCTCAACATGATTATCTAAGCATATAATCGATTTCTCTCTCTTTCGGTGGGATCTCACTATGAGGCAAAAGCTTTTTATATTAGTTTGTCCCTCACTTGGCCACTTCAAATCTTGGAGGATCTTTTATATTGGTTTTTCACTATTTCCCTCGAAAATACACATTGATTTTAATAGGATCAACTACTCAATACCTTTAGTTTGACCTACATAGAGATCCAGCCCCTTCCGAGCCAAACAAGACATAGAGTACCTCATGCCTTTGCCTAATCTCACTCTCCACTCATCACCTAGTTACCTTAGGGCCTAATTGAGAGCCTCCTCAAAGGATTTAAACTTTATTTTGATCACCAATCATTGATAAAGACGGATGATGTAATATGCTCGTAGTTAAAGCTCAATGGTGATAAATCTTGATTGTGAGAGTGATTTCTCATTGTTGATCAAAGTAAAATCATTGTTGTTGATATCCTTTGCTTCCTTTACTTGTAGGACATCATCTTCCAATAGATTTCTACGATTTACTCGAGAGACAAAGTCAGAAAGTCAGTTTAAATACTTATCATTTTTTAGAACACACAGTAATGACCTCTTAAACTTAGGATTCATCTCTCATAGATGAACAACTTTCTTATTAACTTCATCTTCAGATTCAAACATTAAGCTAGTCGTTTTCTCTATGTAAGTAGTTAACATGTCATCATCTAGATTTCTAGTTCAAGTCTCACAAGAGCTCATTTAATACTTTGAATCTTTTTCTTTTTCTTTTAAAAATACACGTGACTAATAAATAATAGTTGCACTTAAATAGTTAAATAAACATGGATATATGAATTAAAAATATAACCATCATTTACCTATTAAATATTTGTTTTCTAAAAAATATTTATCTATGTGTGGCTCTTCACTTCTTCATCATTTCACTTAATCTCAAGGTTAGTCATAATGTCATAAGATGAATAATAGATTTATTTACATGAAATCTATAAATAATTTATCATAATATTTTGAATTATATCAATCATGAATTATATATTTTCTCATACATTTTGTAATATCAAAATCTATGCCCAAGGGCATCAATAGATCCTATGGGTATAACAACCAATTATTGAATAATAAGGCTAGATAGAGAATATTGAGGCTTCAACAAAATTGTGTGTTAGCTCTGATGACTCTAATGACAACAACTAGTTATCCAGCCTTAACAAACTTATGTGCTAAATGTTAAGGTCTCAATAGACATGGAAAAGAGTTAATAAGAGTTAACATTCTTACAAATTCAGCCCATAGCTTCATTGGTTTCAAAATGTTGTTGTTAACTTGAAGACATGTCTTATGTAAGGAGGAGTTTATAGAGGCTTGAACATTATTGATTTCCTTTCTCTTTTTTTGTATTCCAAGATGAATATTGAAACTTGCATTCCTTGGATGAAGAGGGTGGATGTAATTTCTTTAATTGTATTTCACTTGCTGAAATGTTAATTTTACACTCAATCATGATGGGTTGTTCAACAGTCATTCCAACAGCTGAATAATGGGCTCCTTTGGGCACATTTTAGTTTAATGCCATGCTCATGCCGCTCTCGTTGCCGTCGACCCTGCCTCTATATGAGGATCCTCCCGCCTTGCCACAACCAACCGGGCCGAGGCCTGTAGGTTAGCCCTCTTTCCCTCGTCAATCAGCCTTTACTCCATGTAGTGCCTTCTCGCTCTTGCCCCACCGCTGACGGGCCTAGCTAAGTGGGACGGCTCGGGCTCACCTTGGGTGTGAACCTTGATGTGCGCACGTGCAAGAACTACTACATTGGCTGGCGAGCTCAGGTGGCAGAGACCGCGTCGACAGTATCGAGCTTCTCTCGACAAACATGGATGAGAAAGGTCTCCCTACACCCACACCCTTGTCAATGTCGACAAGCATCTGCAGGTGTTGTTGCCATCAGCACCTGCTTACCTTAGTTGAGTCCCCCCCCCTCATTAATCACATATAGGAACCCCTACCCCCCCCATAGTAATGCATCACCCCTCTTCACCCAATGGTAGATCACCTGATGCTACATCAAGATATCCTTGAGATATAAGGCTCTAAACGAATTTATCAAAATAGATTGAATTGAGCAATATTAAGTAAATCAAAGTAGAAAATAGATTGAGTAACTGAAAAATATTCCCTTATAGGTCATTTTTATTTTTTTAATTTAAACACAGCCAATAATCATAAAAAAATAAATCAAATGAATTTATTTGTCCTTCACATTGGACTTCAGAATAAATCAAAGTTCAAAAAGTTTTGAATTTATGTATAGAGCACAGCTTCTAGTCAAATTCAACACCTTAAAAATATGATTGTGGTAAAAATTTCCAGCTGTGTGTAGAATTTGTACCAAAATCAAGTTAATAGTAGATCTGAAATATGTGATTTGTCTAAAGATATTTTAAGAATATGATGAGATTACATCCAATTATCTCCCAAAAATATCACATTAAAATCAGAAAAAATTGTATGATTAGAAGTACTGGAGTTTTCTTTTGAATGTTGATGCGGATAGTTAGATACCCAATCCTTCCATTTTTCTGCACAAACTTTCAATTCATATTGTATCCAATCATTAATTAGAATGCGATTTAGGAGCTGGTTTAAATATTCTGGTTTTCAATTATATTCGCCATTTATATCGTTTCTTTCTCAAAAGTTTTAATTCCTTTTCTAGATATTTGGCTTCTTGATTTGATAGTTAACCCTAGATTGTATAATTAAAAATAAAAATCCATCAATTAGTTTGAATATCACCATAATCACTTCATTAAGAAGCCATGTTTCATATAATAATAAAGACTTGAATATGCTTCAAATTGTAAGTAGATGTCATCAACAAAATTTATAAAAACATTTCAGATTGAGTTACATACCTTCTTATCACTATATGTTTTAATATCTCTGCGCAATTCAATAAAACATCCCTTAGCTAGAGGTGTGATAAAAATTTCATCCAATAATGTTGAGACACATCGTTCTTATTCACATGATCATGAGTCAAAAGATGTTTTAGTATCTGTCTATATTTTACTAAAGTATAGGATTCATTGCCAAATCTATAGCACTTATAGTATCATACATGATTAACATGTGATCAAATTTGAAAAGAAATGTCTACTTGTTTTGTAGCTATCTAAAAAAATGTTGCACTCTCTTAACATAAAACATAGGTTTTTTTATTAAAAAAAGTTTTCAGTCAAACCAGAATCACTTTAAGCTAATAATTTTTATTTTAGTAGCTTTGGAAACCAATTTCCTAAATCTCTCATATTATGAACCAAATATCTGAGAATTTTGTTATCCATTGTTAGGTTTAACTTTTAGAATCTCCTTAAAATCTAGCACTTAAGTAAACACAAAACTTATCTCTATTTTACTAGAAGTTAAATATAATATTTATGCAATTCCTCTATAATATTTTTCATCTAAGAATTTTATTTTATTTTTCATATAGGCCTTTTTTGATTTACTATTAATAAAAAATTTTATTTTCCTTCCCTCAATTTGAGTGGACTATTGAGCATTCAATCTAGCCTCATTTCTTACAACTAACCAACTTTCACTCAATACATTCTTTTAAATCTAGTTAGGTTCAATTATAATTGATGAACTCATTTTAGGGGTTAAATTTTCATCATGAATGCAACTAAGTTCATGTAAATAATCGTTTGGTTTAAGATGAGCAAAGGTCAATCCTTGAGGAGTGTAGGTAATGAGAGTAAGAATTTCTCTTATGTTATTTCTTATATATATATATATATACTTGAGAAGGTAATGGGCAAAATTACATGTGATAAGGATGAAGATAAGAAAGATGGAGAAGGTGGTGAAGAGGAGAGAATAGATGGAACATAATAGAATGATAGAATAAACAATGAAACTAATTCAAATTAAGGTTTAATCTATCTATAGAGAAGATTAGAAGGCAGCCCAATTCTAGATCATACACAAACCTTGTTTGAGTATCAATCCTAAGCTGAGTGATACTTGATTTATGATGAGATTAATGTGCTCTAGAGAATCTCTTCTCTATGAGAATCTTGAGCACAAAAATGTCATTGACCATGTCTTGATTTCCCTCATCTTTCCTTCGATTAATTGATGCTAGAGAGGGAGCCAAAAAGTGCTCTTTAAGAGAGGGACGAGAGGCCTTAAACCTCTAAAGAATTGGCCCTCTCCAAGAGATGGTTATGATTAGTAATTGAGTCTCTTGGTGGATGGCCCAGATTCTTCTATAAAGGTGGAACTCTAAATCTCCTCTTAATCTCATCTTAAGACACCCTAAGATGGGTGGCTTAGATCTCATCTTTTGACATCTTCCCTTAGGCCTATAAAAGTATTATCCGGCCCTTTCTATAAGACTTGAACTTTTTCAATTTACTTTTAACTCATAATGAAAACTCACAAAAGTTTTCGCATTCAAATCATTATCAAGAAAATGTGAGAAGATCATCACTTGACTTCATAAAAGTTAAGTGGGGTTAGTCTCATAATATTAATAAAAAAATAAAATAATATATATTAGGACTTAAATGATAAAATATTATAAATATAATCATGAGTCATTAACGCATGTAAAATCGCATTCTTTATCTAATAACTAATATCTATATATAAGACATTAATGTATAGATACAACTACTAATTCAAAATTATCAATAACCATTTCAAAAATTTTATGAAAAAATATACAAATATTATTATTTTTCATCCAACACAAGTCATAGTGCAAATCAAATTTTCATCCTTCAAATATTCATCTACAATTCCAAGTTGAATTAATGAACTTAGTCCAATAGTGTGGTATGTATTAGTGAACTTTCGTTGTAGGGAGAAATCATTGTCAAAGATAGAAGAATAAATTCATGAAAAATGAAAACTAATTAGCATGATTTCAAAATATAAATAATTTTGAAAAAATCAAATCATTATGTTTAAAATTTTGACAAATTCAGATATTAATTTTATTTAATTTAAGACTACATAATTTTGTCACAAATTGACTATATTAAGTTTCTTCTCACTAACACATATAAAAGTTATAAGATATTTATATGAACTAACATAAGGAGAGTAAACTTTCTTATTGGAGATATGAAGATAACATGTTTTGATGATGACATAATTATTAAGATCAACTAAGAAAGATCAAAATAAGCACATATAATACCCAAGATATGATCATTACATATATAGATGAGAACTCAATAAATATATTACAAACCTATGATCTGAAATAACATAGTTTACTAATTTCATTATATAGAACTATTATCTTGTTATATTATAGTGGAAGACACTATTACTTATACAAGTTATCTAAGTCATAAAATAAAGGATTAGCGCATTTAAATCAATAAGATTTTGTGAAGTAAAATAAGTGTTATAAAAGTTATCTCAATTATTTACTAATATATAATTCCACATCATAATGTTTGAATGAATTTTATATTGAATCATTTGAATGGTCTATTGACTTTCATTTATATCAAATAAGTATTTTCTAAATATTACCAAATATATGTTGAAAATTATAATAAGTATCTTAATCAATGAAGTTATGATTTACTATATTGAGATCACAATTTGAGAGGTCTACTTAGATCTCAAAATTTGTTTGAGATAATCTAAAAAAATTTAAATGAGAAAATATTCCTTAATTTAGACATATTTTATCAATTCTATTCTAGTCTCTATAAGACCCTTATCAAATTTAAGTGAATCGATATTATTTGGATATGAATGCTATATGCTCAAAGATTCACATGTTAGTTTTTGATAAGGATATTCAAAATATGTGGAGGACATATTGTATTAGTTTTATGACAATGTAAGTTAATTATATTTTAAGTGAATAGGGGCATTAAAAGATCACATAAAATTTGAGAGAAATTTTTAAACAATTGTCTTTAAAAATTAATGACTTCTAATAAAGAAATGAATATATAAAGGCTGTCTATATTGACTTTGCCACCTTTACTTTTATACTATATTCAATGTACTACATTCAAAAACAAGAAGAGAAAAGTGGCTGGCTACAAGTTTGTTGTGAAGGCATTAACTAGATGAATAAATACAAATATTTATGTCTCTCCTTCGGCTGATCTCTATTACAAGTCTTCAAGTTGTACTAGTAGTAATCTGACAACTAGAAGATAAGCTTAGAGAAACAATATCATCATTCTTTGTCTTGGAAATCTAAAACATATTAAATTTCATCTTATGGAATCAACCCACAATGACATTATTTATGATTTTATCTTCGATTAATCACGTGTGATGATTGTCACTTTAAATAGCCATTGGGCCTCCTAAGATATGAATTTAGAATGCAATTTTTTAATGAAATTTTGTAAGAGTTGTGCCCTTATGATGAGTGGCTAGACAATCATAATGGTGTAACCTAATGACATTGAGCATTCTTGAAGAGTGCACATAAACATAAAGGCTAACACTATAAGATCAATGAGTACACCGCCATGACCCATAGATTCTACCTCAAAGGAGAAAAAGAGGTGCAGTCAATTTAATCCCCTTTTATTGATTTTTAGTGTAGGTTAAAACCCAACATTTCTTACTGTGCAAACTAATTTCATAATTTTATCATCAAAATTCCAAATATATATATTGTGAGAAAATAAGCTCAAAAGTCTTACAATGAGTTTTCACTTATGAAAATTCCTGACGTCAATAATGCCAAACATATTTTTATTATAATGATGACTTTCTCATTTCACTAAATTTTTCTAATCCTAAAAGTAACATTGACTAATTTCTCATGAGTACCATCTAATTTCAAAAATCAATAGAGCTAAGATAATTAGTGGACATGATTTTAAAAATCAATAAATCATCTTAGACTAAAAATCATTTCTTCATTTTCTATTTCTTTACACAACTCTTCCAAAAGTGAGACTGGTATCTTTTGACATTATTTATACTAATTAGTCACATTTTGTATTGGTATATAATTCGGATTTCATTCAGTCCCCTCGAGTTGTGTTTATTCACCAAAGCTTATGACTAGTTTTCTAGTGTTTCTGTGTTTCAATATTTCTGATTTCAAGAAAATTATATCTAAGTTGAAACTTCTCTAAGCTACATGCTACGATTGAGCTTGAGAATTGAGAAACTTAAAAATTGAATTTCAATTAATTTTATTGATTGTGAGGAAATGTTCTTAGTTCTAAACAAATCTTCGGAACAAGTATTCATATTAGTTCAGAGTACAAACAAGTTCGAGCATCTCTCTTCTTACGTTTTCAGTCAAGCATTCCAAGCATTGGACAACAATAATCAGTACTCAGAGCATGTAATAACGAGAGAAATTGCAACCATACTTAAGAGCATTGATAAAAAAATACATGACTGGTTCGGAATCCACAATTTAGCACACGAAATTGAGCACCTCCTATAAGTCTTTCTCTTGCTCAAAGACGCCTTGTTAGTTTCCTTTACGGCGCCCCTATGCAATTTGTTGAGTACCAGACATGCACGATGAGTTAATGAATCCACGGTACGAATCCCGTTGGCAAGATGCACTCGGAAACATTTGTTCTTCTATCAGATGTCCATTCCTTCAATCTGGGAGCTTATCTTTCTCCTAGTTACGATACTGGTCTTTGTTCCCCAAAACCAATTATTCGAGATCAAAGGATAACAAAACCTCGAGCTCTACATGATAACAGATACCTTACGTCATATTTACAATCGTTGACCAGCAATCGATCAAGGTTTTTCCCAATTTTTTATGTTTTATTTTTTTACTCTGAATGTAGTAATTTCCTGGTGTTCTCGATTGGAGATGGGAAAGTAGCTTCGTACTAAACAACCCTACAAATCAAGAGATTATCAGAGGAAAATATGCCGTCGTTATTCATCTGAGCAACGTAAATCTAAGCACGCAAGAGAGATTCGAGGAGACCCGCTGGTGAGAAGACGACCGTAGCACACGGCAAGCGAAGGTATCTGAAAAATGGAGTTTCGCAGATTATTCCAAAGTGAGTACCCTTTGTTTTCTAGCGCACGCAAGAGGAGGGTCGGTTATACATCAAGAACTTTGACTTTGCTTCAAGATCAGTGATTCCGTCCCGGATGGACACCAAATAGCATGCAGTTGCTGCCGCCTGCGGCCGACGCCGCGGAGACCTTTACACCACGCCTCGTGTCGACCGCGCGGTCGTCCCCAGCGACGTCCTGGTCCTCTTCGGCAAGGGTGTCGAGGACGCTCCATGTCCTGCACCGTGCCACCGACACAAACCGGGGCGGCGCAACCTCGATCTTTAGCACCCTCTGAACCTTCTCCACCATCTTCAGCCAGTAGGCAGGAGGATTAACACGGGCTGCCGGTGGAACTTGGCGAATTCCGTCCAGAGACAGCGGTGGGCTTAAATAGACTGCGGTTGCCACTGGAGCTCACTGAGAAGGGGACGACGTGGAGCATGGGCGGACCGCACCTGTTGCTTCTTGACGGGCGGTCAGGATTTTGCTATTGTTGGCCACCGGATTTCATCTTTTGACATGTTCGCTTCTAGAAAGTCGACAGATTTGCAACCCCGCGTGTCTCGCGTGATGGTGCACCTATTCAGACGTCCTTATCTCAGAGCGTAGCAGGATCCATAGTTAATTCGCTTCGTATCTCAGAGCGCCACGCGTTTTTTTCAGAGAGTGATCTTATTTTTTAATCAGTGAGCGATGGGCAGCCACGTTATGGAATGTGTCTTTAGGCATAGGGACTTCTCCGTCCAAGGGAGGGAGAGAGAGAGAGAGAGAGAGAGAGATTGCCAGCATCTATCTTCCTGTCGGCGGTCATCTGCCGAAGAAGGCGACGTGTAGGAGTCGTCTCAGATCTCTCAGATCATAATGTATGAAACTGTTCCACCCGAAATAAATTGGTTCCGAGTTAAACAGCCAGTCTATCCTGACGCTAAACCATTCTAATCAAATCAGAATGCAGCACGTCAATTGAGGTTTTTGATCCCTGACATTCCATTTGTCGTCTCATGTAGAAAACAATGTTAACCTAAGATTTCGATGGTGATCGTTAATGGCCGCCGTATGCTCGGCTTTGATAAAAATCCAAGTTGAACGACATAATTGCTGCATTCCCTTGTGATGGTAATATAATTAAATGATTCCACATGGCTGCACCATAAGAGCGCTATGCTCTCGATGCGTTGCGGGAGCCGCAGTCGTTGACGATCTCATTGAAACACTCTTCTCTCTGTTTGATTTTTTGTGGAGATGACGGTGTCGGTTCTTCAGACTCGTTCTCCACGCATAGAAACACGTGGATTCCGCATTCAAACCATAAGATGGAACACGTCCCCTAGTTCCTAAATTCCTTTCTGGCGTCCTCACATCCTCCTCTCCCTCCAAGATACAAAATTTCCACAGTAGCCCCCCTTTCACTAAGAGTTGCCTAATTCTCATCATGGCAAGAAAAGCCCATCAGATGAAGAGCGCCAATGCTGTTTTAAATAGTGAAGTTGCGAGTTTCTCCACTGATATTGATGCCCAAGTACTTTAAATTAATTATTTTCTGATTATATCATGAGAAAAGAAAGACTGATTAACAATATTCAGTAACAATGCTCCCACCAAACTACAAAGCACAAGAAAAAAAATCAGGTTCTGTAACAATATTTAGTCTTGTTGTTTTAGGGCATGAGAAAGTAGTTAATTTATTTTGAATAATAGATAAATATAAAGATAATTTCTTGGAGGTTAAAGATCTGTAAAGTCGAAAATTTTGGAGGAAAGTAGAGTGATGAATTTAATGGAACCTACCTTGAAGTCTGGATTAAATATTTTATGGTGATAAAAGAGAGAGCATAATATATATGAGGAGTAATCATGGAATGTCAAAATCTAGTGAAAGACAAGTCACTACTTTTGTGCCATATGTGGAAGACTCAGAGCTATAAAATATATTGTGCAAGAGGATACATTGATCCCATCAACATCAACAAGTGTTCCCTGAGTGAGTGGTGGAAACCAAGTGTAGAGCTCTTAGCACCAATTTTGTATTAGTTATGAAATGAGTCTATTCAATGAGTTGGCCCACTTAACACTATCCAAAGAAAGGTATTAAAATTCTAATTAGAGCACAGAAAATGATAAAAAGCCATTTCATCGCCTCTCTTGACATGACACAGCTTACTTGGCACCAACTTTATAATTAGAGGACTTCCAAATATGAAGTTTTTGTGGCCTTCATTAATCTTTACACCTCCAACTAACTTGAGAAACACTTTGAGATTCATGACTTAAGCAAATAAACTAGATTACCATCCAACTAATCTTTTTTATATTCACAACTCTATTAGCCCAATAGGATTAACACTTGCCTAATTTATTGTAGATTCATGACTTTAGTTTGGCATGAGTACTGAACTCAATTCGCAATAGGAATAAATAAATGTTCTGACAGATTCAAGATTATATTTCATAGGGTGAATTGTCTAGTTGAGAAAATTCTTGGGATAAGTTCCTTGATTTCAATTATTGGATTGTTTTCGTCAAAGACCTTTTGAACATGGCATTCTTTTTTAGTAACTAATTTGTCTTGATTTTTAAGGATGTTTTAAATCTAAAAAATGGCTAGAAGTTGACCCCCCCAAAAGGTAGGATGGCTAGTTTTCAGGTATTGTCACTTGTCTTCTCTGATCTGCTTGAAAGAATCACGCACTCACATTTTTGACTTTCCTAAGTCATCTTTTTCTTGTATAGTTATGAAATCTTGAAATAGAATATTTTAAAAAACTGAACTAAATGATATTATGAATTAATTGAACTAACATTTATAATTTGTCCTTCTTAAATGTTAGTACATCAATAAACCATGATCTATATTCCTTGTGGCCTTTTATTTTTGTGTTTTATAATGTCTCTCTCTCTATAGTAAAACCACATCCATCTTCTTCATCACATTCTTTTCACATATGTTAGGATAGGCCCCCTAGGCCTATCAGCCCATCATGGACTTATTCTCCCCACATTCCTATTCTTCCTCAACTACCTCTACTCTCTCTCTTATTCTCTCTTCTCTTCTTCTCTCTATTTAAACACATGTATTCCTCTTGTCTAGTTAATTGATTTCAAAGGTTCTTATTCCCATCGTCAACATGGTATCAGAGCCCTAGAGTTTTTCCTCTTGTTGTCGTTGTGTCCTTCCTCATCAGCCACTCTCCTCCTTGATGGCTGCTCTTTTTCTCCTTCTCCATCGATGCCCCTCTCTCCAGTGATCTCCTCTCTAACACCACCGCACGTGTCCTCACTGTGCGCCTGCTTAGTGTCCTCCCTGCACTCTCTCGCTATTGTCACTCCCACGTGCCTCTGCCATACACCACTACCATGTGTCATTGGTTATAGATGATGAATCAGATTGATCTATGGTTACAGTTAGCAAATCCTTGACATCGCAAGTGCCTCTTCTTGGGTTGCTACTTCACAACACTCCATTATAGTGCAATTCACTTGATCAGCATAAGTCTTCTCTTCAATAGACATAATTATGCATTGTGGGCCTTCGGATTTAAGCACTTTCTGACATCTCACAATTTACTCCACCATCTATCAAATGATCCTCCAACACTTACTGCACCCACATTTGCTTCTTGGTCTTAACTTGACTCAACTATCTTTGGATGCTTCAGAGTATTGAGCAATTCATTATTGAGCCTCTCACTTATATTCATCTCACTCAGCACCTTTGGACAACATTAGAAAATATATATGCTAATCGGATGATTATTACCCACACAACAGAGATCTTTGAGTCACTCCTTGCATGCAAATAGAAAGATTCATCACTTTAGGCCCTCTTTAGATGTCTTTAAGCCCTAATTCAAGAGTTAACCATATATCAACCGTCGACCACCGATCTTTGCACCTTCGAGCACTATCACTAGGAGTTCTTGGCCGGTGTTTATCTGAGTGGATTTCATCCATCAATTGCCTTTCAGATTCACGGCACAATTCTCTCCAGGGAATAGGTGCCCAATCTATCTCACATTTTTTCAACTATTTTTCGTGTGACTATAGGCACTCTACATACCAACTCTAACCATCCTACCTCAGGTGATACATCCATTCCTTTTGCTATGGTTGTATCTATCTCTTGAGCCTTCTTCGATTTTCAAACACCCAAGGGTGATCGTGGTTGTCCATCATAAGGTAAAGGATGCAACTCTTTCCCTCTATGCATCTATTATGACAAGTAAAATCATCTACCTAACAAATTTTGAAAATGATTCAAGAAACCCTCTTCTACACAGCTAGCTATCATGTCTACTTCACTAACATTATTGCCCCCATCTAGTTTCTCTTCACTAAACTTTTAAGTGACATTGACTTATATTGAGTACGACATATTATGCCACACTAGTGGTACCTCAACTCTATTAGCTAATCTTGCCTCACTTCCACCTCCATCACCAGGTACACATGCTCTCTTTGCATCTTTTTTTACACCTTGGACTATTGACTCAAGGGCCTCCACATATATGATTGGTACCCCCACCATTTTATCCTCTTATGAGCCCACTCCCACTCATCCCCTAGTTATTATTGTCGATGACTGAACTTGTCCGATCAAAGGCTATTATAATACTATTGTTACCCCGAGCATTCCCCTTACACAAGTTCTCTATGGGAATCTATTAGTGCCATTGCCTATGCCCTACATTGCTTTATCACATTCTACCCTTTTCATTGTACCTTTTAGGATATGACTAATGGGTAAATGATTGGTTTGGGTTGTGAGAACGGGCGAGGAGTTTAGCCTTCGGGTCCTTTTTGTTAGCACCATGTCACCTCTTCTTTGTTGTGGGACTAATGCTTAGGTCATCCTTGTTTTGAAAAAGTTCAAAAAACCTTACCTTGGCTTTTACTTAATAAATTTCTATGTGAGTCATGTTAATTAGGCAAACCTCATCATTCTTCATACTCGAGGCGAGATAAGATTCTATCATCGACACCCTTTGATCTCATCTATTGTGATGCCTAGGATTCTTCTCGCACTCTTTTTATCTCGAGCCACTTCTACTATATTGTATTTATTGATGGTTACACTTGAGTGATTTAGGTCTATCTCCTTTGTGATCGCAACCAGGTTTTCACCACGGTCATTAACCTTATCTTAGAGGTCAACAATTAATATGTCATTATGTCTAAGATCCTATGTATTGACAATACTCTCGAGCTTATCCAAGACTCACTTTACAAGTTTTGTACTGATCATAAGATTATCCATCAAACAACATGTCCACATACATCTAAGTAAAATGATGTCATCTAATGGAAACATCATCAACTTCTTGACGTCACTCGTACACTATTCATTGAAATAAATGTCTCTCACTATCTACAATCTAACGCTCTAATGACAATCACATACCTTCAGAATCAGCTTCCTTCTACTCCACTCTACAGAGCAATCCTTACCACCTTAAACATTTGGATACATTACTTTCGTCAAAGACCACTCTTCGTTCTTATCCAAACTTACCCCTCATGCTTTCAAAAGGGTCTTTGTCAGCTACTCATGCACACAAAAGGGCTATCGAGTCTACTTCTTCAACACTTGTCACTACGTGACATCAACTGATGTCACCTTTCATGAAGAGTCTCCCTTCTTTTTTTTAACTTCAACTCCTCTTAAGTCCACTGCATCCTCCTCACCTAGTTTTTCTCCCTTAGTGATCATTATGGATCCCTCTCATTCTATTCCTACTAGTCTAGATTCTCCATTATCAACTTCTCCACATGCTCTGTCACCAATCAACTCCTTTGCTTCTAAATTAGATTCGCCCTCACCTTTCATTGATGAGCCACCTACCCTTTCAGTTGACATTTCATCCACTCTAGTAAATGATCTTCATCTTCTGATTGCCCTTTGCAAAGGTATGCACTTGTGCACCAAACACTTAATCTCCCATTTTGTTTCTTACAATTGCCTTTCCCCTTCCTTTCGCACCTTTGCCCTTTTCATGGCCTCTAGGTCGATTTCACAATCATATGTTGAGGTTGCACATGTACCTAAGTGGAAGGTGGCCATAGACTCAAAAGTGAATGCCTTAATTTTTTTGGGGACTTAGACATTGGTATCTCGTCCCCGTGATGCCAACATGGTCACATGTAAATAGGTTTTTACTCCCAAGTATAACCTAGATGACTCGATTGCAAGACACAAGATATGTTTTGTTACTCGTGGTTTCACTCAAGCTTATGACATCGACTACATTAAGACATTCTCTTTAGTAGTTCGGCTCAACTCTATTCATGTGATTCTATCCCTAGTAATGAATCAAATATGGTCTCTCTATCATTTAGATGTTTCTAATACTTTTCTATATGAGAACTTTGAGTAGATTTTTATGGAGCAACTTGCTGAGGGAATCATCGAAAGTGTATCTTTGACAGTGTGTTATTTAAGGCCTTAAACAAAGTCCATGTGCTTGGTTTACCAAGTTCAATGGTATCCTTGTGCAATTCAAATTTTCTTTTTATGTAACTAATCCCACAATATTTACAAAGACCACTAACATGAGCATTGTCATTTTGGTTGTTTATATCAATGACATCCTTGTGACTAGAAATGATGAAGTAGGCATATAAACCATAAAAATCTACTTACAACAACACTTCAATATACGAAACCTTGGGACTCTATGATACTTTCTTAGGATTGAATTTGCCTATCAAGATGACAAACTTGTGATGTCCTAACATAAGTATACTCTTGACATACTTCAAGAGACTGGACTTCTTAGGTGCAAGTCAGAGTCTCTACCCATGGAAGCTTACCCTTTCTTCTGGTGCATTGTCACCACTCCTCGAGGATGCTAATTAGTATAGGCAATTAATAGAGAAGTTGATCTACTTCACGATCACTTATCTTGTTATCGTGTATGCAATTAGTGTCCTTAACTAGTTCATGTAAGAACCTCGAGAAGTTCACTAGGATGGAGTTTTACGAGTTCTAGCATACATCAAATAAGCTCCACGAAGAGGATTCATCTATCAACGACATAGGCATGATCATATCAAAGCCTACTTAGATGCCAAATATGTAGGTGACGAGAGAGATTGAAAGTCACCATACACTATTGCACATATCTGGGTGGCAATCTTATCACTTTGTGCTCATGGACGTAAAAAGTGGTATTTTGCTCTAATGTCAAGTCCGAATACAATGACATGGTTGAGACGATGCAAGGGATGGTGTGATGCACTTTGCTCTTAGAAGGTCTTGGCATCTAACCTTTTACATTAATGCCCATGCATTGTGGCAATCAGACTACTATCTTCATTGCTAGGGATTTTACGTTTCATGAGCAGACAAAGCACATCGAGATCGACTATCATTATATTCGTGACAAAGTGATGGTGGGTGTTATTTCCACTCCGCATGTTGTCTCATCTCATCAGCTCACAAACATCTTCACCAAGAATCTTACAAGAATCTCTTATGATTTGATGTGCACCAAGTTGGGCATGTTTGACTTATATACTCTAACTTGAGGGAGAGTGTTAGAATAGGCCCACTAGACTTACCAGCCCATCATGGACTTATTCTCCCCACGTTCTTATTCTTCCTCAACTACCTTTACTATCTCTCTTATTCTCTATTCTCTTCTTCTCTCTATTTAAGCACATGTATTTCTTCCCATCGTCAACAACATATTTTTTAATTGGTAAATGGCAATTATTCTTAATTACATAATAATAACGATGCTTTCCTTCTGTAGATTCAAAACTAGGAAATAATCAAAAGGACTGGGTATAATACAAATTGTGGGCCATAGAAATATTTTCATAACCTAGACATGTTGTGGCCTTAGGCAAAGCATCTAGGGTCCATACTAAAACTTCAAATTGGAGAAGCCATGTAGTTTCATAAACTCATCTCCTCTTGATGCAGTTTAAAGTAATATATTCTTGATTCAATGCATCTAGATCCTTGACTACCTAAAACTAGAAAGGATTCAAAAAGAATAAAATTATTAACTAGGTTGATCGACATATGGGAACAAATAATTAGATAAGAACTTCATTATCTTGAATTACATATGATAGTGCTCTTGAACTATTTCTCTACTCATTTAAAATTCATTATTTTAAAAACATCTTAATATGATACTCGGTGATGGGAAAACTTTGATCTTTGAAAAATAAACCTAGATTGTTGTAAAGAAGAAATAAGTCTGGAAAATAAAATTTTTAATTAAATGTTTAAATAATAAATCTAAAGTTAGAGTGTGAGGGGATGAAGTGCAGATGGAAACATCGATAGAACATCACAAGATGGAGAGAAAGCTAGGTTACAGACGACAGAGACCACCAAGGTCGCCTCATGAACCGAAAGGAAAGAAAAAAAAAAGCTTTTCATGATCGAAGTATCACCGATGGTAGAGGTCAGAGAGGGACCGGGCCGTTCCTTTCAACCCAAGATATGACCTTTCTGTTATTACTTCACGTGATCGTCGTCCTCGCGCCGCTGCTGCCCCCACCTACGCGATCGACAATGCAGGCAATAATCTGGCGGAAGGACCAAACTAGGTGCTCCATGCAGGAGCTGAGAGGACGCCTGAGGCAGATGCCCCAGTCGGTAGGGAGGGCGGCGCCGCCGGTCATCCTCGTCCAAAGCTGGGGTATGCAATTCTGGTTGTGCGTATATAGGACAACGGCCGACCGGAGATAGGCGGAGGCGGCATGCTTGACGAGGTGGTTCCTGATGGGTACAGCGGAGGCGTTGAAGAGGGGGCCATGTGCAGCGGTACTGGCCGACCAGCCGCGGCGTGGGGAGACGAAAATGATGTCGCGGAGGCTCGTATAGCGTAGGAGGGCATGATCAGCAGCGATGGAAGCGGAGAGATCCGGCCTTTGGTGGGGGGGAAAGCATTCCAGTTTCTTCATCTCCGTCTCCATGTCCCCCACAATCCATTCAAATGCTTAGAACCTTGAGAAGACAAGACTTGGGGGGGAGAGGGGGGTTAGAGAGAGAGAGAGAGAGAGAGAGAGAAATGACGTGAGGAGTGGGCTGGCGTTGGGGTGGACGCCCTCTTGCCTTTGAGCGCAATGCCGTACACGAAGGAATGAATGATTGTGAGTGAAGAGAGAGAGAGAGAGAGAGAGAGAGAGAGAGAGAGAGAGAGAGAGAGAGAGGGAGAGGGAGAGAGAGGGCCACCCATAATCTGCAGCCTGTGCCAGCTCGTGTTTTGCCGCTTGTGGTTTATGGGCTCGTTCCATTTCCCCGGAAAATCCGTCCCTTCTTTTTCGTTTCTCAGTTTGGAGAGAGATAGGTTGGAGGGGCTTGAGACGGGGCATTTGAACCCGTCAACTGTGACTGCACCGGAAACCAGCTTTAACATCTGCCATGTGGCAGGTACCCAACTCAATCCCTTGTGGACTTGAAGCCGCCGCGTTATGATCATCCTACATCAGATCATCCAAACGGCTGCGCAGATTGCTCAGAATATTTGACCGACAGATACGATAAATGTATTGATTCATATGAGTATTATTCTTCTAAATGGACGATAACAAAGAGCTCTGCCAATTGCCGTAAATGGCTTCATACTCCCACGAGATGGGGCTCATCAGCGGACTGTTACATGCCCTCTATAGCTTCCCCCCATCTGCGGCATTTCCACAAACAGCTGGCTTATTATTCCCCGGAGAGTGAGGCGAAGGAAAGAAAGGATGGAGTTCTCGGGGGCATTCTCTCTCCGCCTGCGTGACCGAGATGGAGCAGCCACAGAGCTCTCTCTCTCTCTCTCTCTCTCTCTCTCTCTCTCTCTCTCGCTCGCTCATGAATACATCCGGCGGCCGCATCGATGACAGGGCTGAGGGGAAGGAGGTTCGCTCCCGGGGGGCTTCCGGCTCCGCAGGTCCGGCAGATCGAGCTCCAAGACGTCACCCAGTACCCTCGGCGCCTCGCTGAGCTCCTCCAAGCTGGCCATGTTCATGATGTCCCCAGGGGCGGGGAAAAAGTTAGCATCATGTAGATAATATCGCACCCGTACTACTACCAAAATCTCAGAAATCGATCAAAATAATCACAAAAATTTTACTTTCTCGAATTCAGATCCGGCTTCTTGCCGATTTCAGCCAAAATATAAAAGACTAGGAAAGTAATCTCAGGACGGTCATCTTTTAACAGGCACCGAATCAGGCCCTCGGCTTATTATTGACAATGGATAATGCAAGATAATATCCCCCGTCTATTACTATCTAAAACCCAGAAATCGATCGACATAATCATTGAACCGTTTCCATTTCTCGAATTCAGATCCGGGTTCTTGCCAATTCGAGCCAAAAAAGCTGGGAAAGTAACCGGCAGAAGACGATATTTTCAGAAAGCAGAATCAAGCCCTCACCTTATCGACAAGGGAGGCGCCAGTCGGATGATGGTGCCGTGGGTGGGCTTTGCCAGAATCCCCCTCTCCTTCATTCTCAGGCAGATATCGAAGGCAGACACCGGAGAGAGGGCCCCCCCGTTCAGCTCCACCGCATTCAGCAGTCCTCTGCCGCGCACCTCTCTGATCAACTCGGGGAACCGCTGCTTCACCTTCTCCAGCTGGCCTCGGAGCTCCACTCCCAACTCGGCAGCCCTGAAGAACATCTAGACCTTCAGAGGTCAACGGAGAGAGAGTATAGCAAAGAAAAAGCCATAATTGAAGGATTTTCTTTTCCCACAGCTAAATTCATAATTGAAGGATTCAATAACTCTTGCCGAGTCGTTCACCCTCTGGGAGACTGTTGTTAGTTTTCTCTTTTACGCCAAGAAAAAATTCAAAACTTTTTCTCCTTCAAAATTCTGGTAATCCGTTGAGAAGTCGTTTCTTCTCGTTGACCATCACAAAACTGGAGTGATGACGTACCTGTCAGCGAGTCTCTCATCCTCAATGACTTTCAACGACGCAATCCCCACAGCACTCGACAGGGGATTCCCTCCAAACGTGCTAAGAATAATCCAGAATCAATACAAATTCGAATCAAATGCATCATTTTCTCACACGGGTACAAAATCACATCAATGAAAAATTAAAAAAGCAACAATGATTGGAAGAAAAACCAAAAAAAAAAAAAAAAATTGTACCTCCCGTGCTCCCCTGGCTTGATGCACATCATGATATCCCTGTCTGCTAGAACCGCACTCACTGGAAGTACTCCAGCACCCAATGCTTTCCCAAGAATCTAAAACCAACAAAGCTTTTCAATGTCCGGCCCACCCCACCTTCCATTTTTAAGGGATATTTTTATTTATTATTCTAAAGAAAACTTATTCCCACCCCCCATCAACGAGCATTTCATCCCCAATGGCACTGAATAGAATATTATCCATCATCAAATCAAAGACACCCACCATACGATCGAGAAAATTTTCATAGACAATAGTGTGATTAATACCACAACATCGGGTGAGATCCCTTCCCAGTCGCATGCCAGTAACTTCCCGGTGCGGGCGAGCCCAGTCTGTATTTCATCAGCGATCATCAGAACATTGTGCCTAGAGCACAGCTCTCTGGCAGCCCTCAGATAGCCATCTGGAGGCATTTTGACCTGGTATTAAGCATTTAGACAAAGTGTAAGTCAGAGGTTATAAGCAATGGAAAATAACGTTTAAATCAAGTATTTCATTTAATTTTTATTTACAATCACAGATAGACCCTCCCGATAGTTTCTTAATATCTCTGTGAGTACTTGGCTGACATCATAGTTGGTGACATTGAGTGATCCATGCAATTAGAAGCCTCTGGGGCTGATGGTTTCCCATGGGTAATGAACGTGGAAGAACCAGTGAAATAAGTCCATCCAGAAGTGATCTAAAATTATAAACGCAATGAAAATGTGTACATTAAAACAAATTTCAGAATATTTTAGTTCCTCCTGGTTTGGAGCAATTGATGACGGTTCATCTTTGACATCAAAAGAATTCCTATCGTTTTATGGGGCACAGAAAAAATGGAATGATCTTTTCATCTCTCGCTGTCAGGAGAACCCCCCAGACCTGTTTTTTTAGTAACATCAGTGAGCATCTGGGGAACAAGAAGCCTAATAACAACAAAATAAAAAAATAAATACAGACATAAATTCCGGGCATACTCACCCCTGCCTCCCCCTGAATGGGCTCAAAGAGGAATGCAGCTATCTGTTCTCCGTGCTCTGAACACCCCAAAGTGGATTAATCAAGTGGAATTTTTTCGAGATTACTTATCATGAAAATGGACCGAGGTATGTATCAACAGAAGATGCAAACCTTCGAAGATCTTCTTCAGGCCCTCTATATCGCCAAAGTCAACCTTCATGTGGCCCGGCAGCAGCGGTCCAAAGCCACGGACTGCGTCATTGTCGCAGCTCATAGAAATCACTGCCAGAGTACGGCCATGGAAGCAACCGCAGCACGAGACGATGATCGCCTGAACAGGGAGATGGATTTTGGTCAGAGACCACCTTCGTCATTTGGAAGGAATGCACACAAATACACGCAGACTGAGGGCCAGTCGTCAATTCCAGACTGGCCATCGGAGGAAGAACGATTCCATATTAGGTAAACTCTGAAACCTCAGATTACGGATAACCTTCGTTGACCACAGACTAAGGCGTCGCGCGGTCATCCTGTCTGGATTCAGGCAGCGGTCAGCTGCTGTCCCAAAGTGTGCGGGTTCGGAGTGGGCGGTGTTACCTTGTCCTTGGGTATGCCCTTCTTCTCGTAGCCCCATTTCCTGGCCAGCTTCAGAGCCGTCTCCACGCCCTCGGCGCCCGTGTTCATCGGCAGCACCATCTCGAAGCCGAACATGCGGGTCAGGAGCTCTGCGAACACGGGGAATCTGTCGTTGTAGAAGGCCCTGGAGCTGAGGGTGATCCTCCCCGCCTGGTCGACCAGAGCCTCCATGACCTTGGGGTGGCAGTGCCCCTGAGGAAAGGGAAACAGAGGATCCAACGTCACTCCGCATCCTGATCGTTCGATGATGGCTTCCGCCGGGAATGGTTTCTTCGATTTATCGTCGAAAACTGCTCGGCTTTCCTGAGCAGGATCGCACCGACCTGGTTGACTGCAGAGTAGGCGGAGAGGAAGTCGATGTACTTGTTTCCCTCGGGATCCCACACGCAGCAGCCCGTCGCTCGAGAGAACACCATGGGGATCGGATGGTAGCTGCAGGTTAGAAAAGCCAATCGTCCATCCGATCGATTATATCTCTGCGAAGACCGAAGCCAATGGATGGGGACTGCGGCGTGAACTCACTTGTGAGCGCTGTGCTCGCCCTCCAATCTGATGAGCTCCTCGGAGGACGGAGGCGGGGGAGAGGGCTGTCGGCGGGCCATCTCGGAGAAGTTCCTCGAGGAGCCCCAAAACCTCCTCAGGAGGCCATGAAGAGGCCTCCTGGAAGCGGCGGCGGCGGCGGCTGCGGCGGCCATATCCGGCGACGGAGCAGGAGAAGCAGCAGCAGCAGCAGCTTGACGGTCAGGGAGGAAGGACCCCTCGTTCAATACGAACCCAATCCACAGAAACCCATCTTCTTTTCCTCTGCCCTCCCTACGCACCGCCTTACGACGCAGTTATCATCCCCAATCTTGCGTGACGTCCCCGTCTTCCCCCCGAGAGGGAGAGAGAGACAGAGCGAGAGACAGCGAGAGAGAGAGAGGCAGGGTTTGTCTGCTTCCGTCCGTCTGCGTCTTGGCTCTGGCTCCCTCCTCGTCGCGCCCATGCAAGCAACCGTCGACGGGGCTTCCCGACGGACGAGATGAGCACCGCCACGTTCTCAAGTGGGTGGCATTCATCCATCCATGAATTTGAGCGGCTTCCGCAAAAAAGCTTCGGAATCTCCCATTAAAAAACACGCACAGGAACCGCCGCCGTTATCCTAGAACACCCCCATTCCCACGGATCCCCCAGAGCAATCAATCAGTCAACATATAGGCGCATACACAACACAATCCGGCTTCTTTCTCGATAATTCTTGTGGGCTCCGTTAAATCTCAGTAATTTCCGCACCAAGGCAGCAACATCATCCTCATTTTTCACCCGCCGTCCTCATTTTTCAACAATCTTATACAAACATGTGCGTCATTTTTTTTCTGCCCGCAACAGCAGCTGTGTAAATTCACTGCTGACAGACAGCAAAATTTTCTCCGAATCTTCAAATTCTTCAAAAGTTGAGAAAAAAAGGGGGGGGGAGCAGTGCTCAACAGAAGAGTGTGGATGACCCCGGGGATAGACCCTCTTCTCCACAGGTGCAGCTCTGAGAGGGCTGAGTTCTTCTCAAGTACTTTGAGAGGGAGGGTGGGGAAGTGCTCGCAAAGTGCAAGTTTTAGTTGAATTTACAGGGGGAGTAAGGAAATCTGGGCCAAAGAAGGGACAGATGAGGTCGTTGGGAAGAGATTTTTTCCCCTAATGGAGGGGGGGGGGGGGGGGGAGGGGAAATGGGTGCACAGAGACGCAAGATGTTATTGCAAAAAAAAAAAAAAGAAAAATCGAAACAAGAAAGTTTAGCAGGAAGAAAATGATGGTCCACGTGTACAAGTCTCTGAGAAGAAGAAGGAAAAGGGGTGGAGCCTAAACATCACTCGTCAACATCATCATCCTGAGGGGATCATCTAAGCATCATCCTTAACAAGCTGAAGATGCATGGATACCACGCGCCATTTATGAGTAGAAGGCAAGCATGGGGATGCCGAGGAACACTGACGAAGCAGCTCAAAGAAATGTACAGGATTTATGTTCGTCAGCAGAATTGGAGGCTGCCCCAGTTGTAAGCAGTCTGATGGGCTGAGAATGCCAAAGGATGGCGACCAGATGAATCATAAACAGCAACCAGAAGAAAGATTTAAGGTTTAGGGTTCATCTGAATCATCAATGAGAGGTTAAAGACGGAGGAGGGCATGGGCAGGCGCCCCCATTGGCGAGCAGGAAAGAAATACAGCAGTTTTCACAGGCACCCAATGGTGGGGCCTTTAAAGAATCAAGAGGAGGCTGAAGAAGAGATACTCACCAGCTGCCCCACTCTCGGTGGATGATTGATAATTACTGAAAAGGCGAGGAGAGAACTTGCGATATGAAACAGAAATCTCAAGCACATATAATCTAACGGTCATCGAGCATGTGAGTTACTTGTCTGAGAAATCCCTCACAAAGAGCAGGTACTTGACAGCTGTGCTACCACAAGAAGAAACAAGAGAAAAAATGTCCAAGGGGGAAAGAGAGAGAAGGAAGAGAGAGAGAGAGAGAGAGAGAGAGCAGAAGTGCCTAGCAAGTTCTAGGATAAGAGGATAAGAACGGACTCGTTGAACACTGGCAGAGAGTGAGAGCCTTGTTGAAGTAAGTTTCAGCAGCTGATTCTCCATGATTGCAGGGTAGCTCTGGAGGCCATGAATAGTTCCATGGAGAATTAGAGCAAGGAGAGCTTGTAGGCGACGCCCTCCATGGATGAACCTAGAGGAACTAGAGCAGGGAGAGCTTGTAGGCAAAGATCGCCGAGAAAGAGGGTGGTTCACCTCTTTTGAGCTGGAAGAGGAAGCATGCCTGCCTCCAAAAGATCAAGAGGACATGATGAACGCCTGAATTAAGTTCTCTGCAGTGCGCCGCTGCTCTGCTGTGCCGGATATCTGAGCAACGCGCTCGCCACGAGAAGTCTTTGACTCGACCACCTCCACATTTGCTCCAGAGATCTAAATATACACCCATAGAACTGAATTACAGAGCAACCCTCATTTCCCAGGGCAGCGGCAAATCAGGCGAGATGAATGGATTCCCCTCATAGTTGTCAGAGAAACACACCTTCCGTATGTTAGCCAGATTCGTCCCGCCCTTTCCCAGCACTTTGCCAATGGCACTGGCAGGGATCACCATCTCGACGAATGGGGGCAATCTGTGAGATAAGACATGAGCATCAAGCGAGAACCCGTCAAACTGGATTGATTGAAGCATAACTATAAACTCAAAAGCATCAATGTTTATGCATGCATAGATATACATGCAGACGTATGTGAATATTAACACATTTTCATACATATAAGGATCACATGTATGCATAAAATCCATGAAAAAAGGAAAAGTCGACAAAGGGACTGCTTAAAGTGGGAATTCCAAGAGAGGATAACAAGGCCCAAATCTGAGCTTCTGTTTTCTGTAAGAATATCATATGGTTTAACCAAGAAAAACATTTAAACAGAAAATGTAAGATGGAGTTATCAAAGTTAAAAAAGCCAGCAACGTAACGAAATGCAACAGTCCTGAGAGATTACATACCCTCCTCCATATGGTTGCGATAAATAGGAAGGCAGAGACCCATAACCATTGTCTCCACCCTGCACAAGAGACACAGCATAGCAAACCAAATAAGGAAACACTGAATCAGACATGGCATGATAACATATACGCACACATGGAAATATGTAGCTTCCCACAGGATGGGACTACCTGCAAGGAGCCGTATCCATACATTGCGCCACCCGAAAGCATTCCCACCCCGCCCACAGCATCCATTCTCGGCTCAGAGCCAAAAGGAGGAGCCGGGGGAGCAACGTTGGGAACACTTGGCATCACTGAGGGCACTGCATGGCCACTGGAATACAGAGAGTCTACTGGAGGAGCACTCTGCCCACCGTCCTCCCGCTCTTTCAAAGCAGCATCCCTAAGCCTAAGAACAATCTGCACAAGAGCGTCCCTCACAGAACCGGCATTGCCCTGCACCTGAGGAGAGTGACCGCCGATGGTCAGCCAAAAATAGAACCCATGAAAAAATAAAAGATAGGATGGCTCCAAAGGGAGAAGGACGCTCACCTCGACGAGCTCGTCATCGGATCCACTGTATTTGGGCTTTTCGCCCTTTGAGATGCGAATCACTGCCTTGGATGTCTTGCGCATTTCATTGACAATTGAGCCGCTCTTCCCAATGAGGCATCCGATGATCTTTGAAGGGACAAGGAGACAGATTTCTACAGTCTCAGCATCCTCATCGTTGATTTTCCCCTGAAGAAGCAGCACAGCTTCCACTGCCGCTGACTTCTGATCATCCGTGCACTGCCAAAAGCCCACATTGAACGCCAATTACAGACAAATCAAAAAACGGTCCATCTTCAGGAAGGCAGGAAATAATTCATCCACATATCTCCCACCCTGGAACTTAAAAGCTGGAGGTAAGTCGGTTCCACAATACCTCCCTAGAAGTGACGGTTACAACACATTGTTCTGACGTGTTCTTTGTGTCGTCAACATCCACACGAGCCCCACTAGCTTGCCGCACACTCTTAATCGAGCTGCCTCCTTTCCCGATGACACGACCGATCTTGTCCGATGGGCACAGGACCCGAACCACAAGCTCCTCAAAGCGAGGACCACTGAAGGTAGGAAGGACAGGGATGGCAGGTGGATACCCCGGCCATCCACCCCCAACATCGCCATATCCATGGAATTCAGGCACATGGGCTGGGGCTCCCATCATAGGCAGTGAGGATCTCGGGGGCTGAACAATTGAATCGGCACTAGGAAAAATACTGCCGCCTGGGAACATTGGGACATCCGAGGGCATGATCACACTAGGCGTAAGCTCAGGCAGAGTAGTCTCAAGGGAGATCTCTTCCTTTGGAGAGAATTTGTACATGATTGCAGAGACCGCAAAAAGGGCTCTCCTCACCGATTCTTCATCACCAGAAATCTGCATATGCAGAGGGAATACAACAGGGATAAGAAGCCACAGAGCAATTGATGCAAAGCAGAATGGAAGGAAAAAACACCAAGAGTTCAAGAGTGAATCACAAAGGGAGTGACTGAATATGAACCATGAAGTAAAACAAAGAGAACAAATGCACTGTTTTGGGATTCGAAAAGCGAGAGCATCAAAGGAAGATTGAAGGGACCAAAATATTTCGTAGGCATACTGAAATTTCACAACAGATTTGATTCATTGGTTCGCAGGTCATTTGGACCCAATAACATGGCAGAAATAGAGGCTTCATTACACACATTTTATGACAAGGATTTAACGAACTTAAGCTCGTTATAAGCATTACACTTGAACGATTTGTTCTTCAGCTTTTGTCTGCAAGGAAGTCGACCTCCATCATCAGAAAGCTACTCTTATCGCATCACCAAGTAAGTCACCCGCTACCGCTATTTAATGTCTGATTTCTGAACATCTTTAGGATATCCCGTTTTGGACAATCATTGCAGAAAAACATCATTTGTACAAATCAAAATAAGTGCAGCACATCTCCTCGGTAAAGCATAAGAATTTCCTTAAGGGAGTATCAACATTTAATATTCAGATACAAAAAAAATCCCCAAATACAGGTTTCAAATGACTAGGATTCATCCAAAAAATAAAAAATCCCTGCGAAGGTCTATTCGTTACTACAAGCTGATGCGGTTCCGAGTAACACTGAATGCGATTAAATACTGATCCATCAAGATCAATGGATTGATCTTTATGCAAGTGACTTGTTTTGGAAAAAAATCTGACTAGTATCTTCCGCCATTTTGCTTTTACCTTTGAAATCTTTAATGCCAAGAAATTTTCCTATAGACGTCTACAAATAATTAAACTACTCCTTACTTGAGCATGTTAAGATCACAACTATCTTCTGCCAAGGTAAGCAACAAGCAGAGCCAACAGGCTCAGAGCAGAGAATCCGAAAATATTACCGAGACGAAGTTGTCAAAACTCATCGCACAAGAATGCGTGGGATCCTCTGGGTTCTTCTGAATGACCTTGATGTTGGCCCTGGTCTTGGCCCTCAGCTTCTTGATGGTCGCACCGGATTTTCCAATGATGTTCGCCGTTTGGCTGGCCGGCACAAGGATCCGGGCTTCTTCCCTCCGTTGGTCTTCAGAATCTCCAATGTTGGACAATGCATTGAAGATCGTCCCGTGCACCCTCAGCAGGGCGTCCTGGGCCGGGCAGAGTGGCACCGCATCGTCCTCGTCCATGTCCACGTTTTTCTTCTCATTGACGTAACAATAGATGGTAACAATTCTCTCGTTCGAGCCAGGGAAGGGGTCGACGATCTTGATCCTGGCGTGTGTCTCCTGCCGCAGCGAGTTGATCACCTTGCCGCCCTTGCCGATGACACTCCCAACAACGTTGTCCGGGCAGAGCAAGCGGTACACGACCAGTTCTCCGTTGTTAGGGTTCTCCTTGTTGGGCCTCTTAAACTGGCTCCGCCCGTCGCCGCCTTCGATCTCCCTCGCACTGCGAGGCCTCTTCCCCGTCTCGCTCATGGCTTCGAGACCGCCAGGGAAATTCCAGGAGGGTAGAGCGGGCTTCACTCACTAGAACAGAAGAGAAAGACGAAAGCAGACGTTACGGCGGATCGTTAGCGGCAGGCGAATGCAGGCATGAGGAGATCTTGAGCTCGATACACCACTGAGAAGAGAGATGGGCAAGCGCAAGGAATCTGCCTGGAATCCGTTCACTGTACAGAGGGATGGGCGGTCTAAGGCAACGACCAATTGATGAAGCGTCTCCCAATGGCAGAAGCTGCCAGTGACGGATAAGACCGCCCTAGTTTTGAAATTGCTCAAGGAAAGGGGAGGAAAATCACAGAGGTTCAGCAGAAGCCATGGAGGAACGGGGATCTTTGTCACCCGAATTCGTCAGTAGCGGGGCTGGTGAAGCATAGATAGTCAAAGGAGGCGCGCATGCAGACCCAAAGCAGGGGCTTAGCGGGAACCCACCGCCAGAAAACACATACCCTGAGCCTGAAGTTCACTGTGAAGGTCAGCAGGGCCCCCGAAGCCGGCAAGAACGGAGTGGTAAAAGCCCTAGCGCTGCAGAAGCAAAAGCCCCAAAGGAGAACCGGCACCGACCCCTCTCGCGAAGGGAGGAAGAAGGTTGAGATGGAAACAGATAGAGTATGTACCTTTACATTCAACTGGTGCGACACAGAGAGAGAGAGGGAGAGAGAGAGCAACAGAGAGCGCGAGAGCGCGAGAGCGCGAGAGAAACCCTAGACGTCTACGGCGGACTCACCGGCCGGGTTGGAAAGTGGGGAAGTGCGAGGAGACCTAAGGGATGTCCTGCCACCGGCTCAACCGGTTATCGTTCCTAAAATACCCGGTCCTCCTCTGGCGGCCTATAATGTTTTTCTTTCAGGGATATTTATGTTATATATTGTGCTATATTTTCATTAAGGAAGTGTCCCAGAGCCACGCCGGGTGAAGCCCGCCCGGGCCCGACCCTCATGTTATGGAGGGAGGGAGGGAGTGAGGGAGAGGGAGGGAGAGAGAGAGAGAGAGAGAGAGAGAGAGAGAGAGAGAGAGAGAGAGAGAGAGAGAGGAAGGGAGAGAAAAGGGAGAGTGGAAGAGAGTGGGATGGAGGGAGGGAGGGAGGGGGAGAGAGAGAGAGAGAGGCTACATAAGAACAATTGTGCCTATTCTCGTTAGTGGCAAAAGTGGCAACAAGGGAATCACCCATGTGGCATCATGGAAACATCGAACATATTGGCCTTTCAAAATGCTCCATTGCATGAAAATTTTCCTCACTCTAAGGATAGGTTATATGCTTCATTTTGTAAGCTATACAACATTTAATCTGAAAAGGAAAACTTGGGAAATTATCATATATAGTAAAAATTAAATAAAACAATAAAAACATGACATTAAATAGAAGTAAATAAAATATGACTAAAATATTATTACTCATTTATGACATCAATCTTTAACATAAGATCTTGTGCATAATATTTGATATGTCTAAGCATTAAAAATATAGGTTATATGAAATGGCTATGAAGAGTTCTTTCTTTAGTAGAGAAATTCAAGAAAAAGTGATGCGTGTATTGGGTTTGAAGTGAGTGATATTAGGTTTAACCATTCAAACCATTTTGATGATAACAATATTATGAAAGGGAAATCTAGTATATTAATAGATGATTAGTATGCAAAAAATTGTATAAATATGTGAATTAACTTCATTATTAGAAAGGCATCAATACGACATGTAATGACAAGAAACATGGAAAATAGAAATCAATTGATCTATTTACATCATTAAATTGAATAAAAGTAAATTGGTCAATACTTTGGGCCTACAACAAAGATATTCTACTCCTATTTCTATATCATATGAATAATATTTTTTTTGGTGGCAAGACTTCATTGTAAAGGTAGGACTTAAAAATGTTCATAGGAAAGATAAATTTAAGAAAGATTTAATGCAGAAAATTGAGCATTGAAATTCTATTTTTTTCACCTAATTGTATGTTTTTCTTTTGCAAGTTAAAAACTAGAATTCCTCAATTTATTTTCAAGTGTTACCTAATAAAGCCAAGTAGTTGTGGCCCAAGATATTGTCTAATAAGGTTGAACCATTGTGGTCCAATGTGTGGTCGGATAAAATTGAGTCATTGCAATTTGGTGTGGCCTAATAAAATCTAGTCATTGAAACTTGATGTGTAACCCCAAAAAGTAGAGCCATTGAATAGGAGGCCTACTAATAACTCTCAATATTTACATGATAGTATTCATAATATCTCTATGTTTTATGTTTTAATTTTAATGAAAATACTTGAAAATATAGTAAATTAGAAAAATTAGATGTTACGATAAAAAATTAATTTTAACTTCTATGAGTTACATGTTGAAATTTATCATGAAATATTTTATTAGATGAAAATCCTGAAAATTAGTAAAAATCAAGCCTAATAATCAATTGATTCTCCAGTGAGAAATTAACCAAGTAGATTGAAAAATATCAATTTGGACTCATGTTATAACTCAATGCACTTGATTTTTATAACATATAATTGATTGAAAATAAAGAAAAATGAAATTATTTCAAGGTTTTCAAGCTAATGGTGGATGTACTAATTGTGGCAAGAAATATGATGAATAGTTGAAACAAATTGACAAAATCTACATGAGAAAAAAATTTAAAAGTTATTTCTAGAGATGAAAAATACATCATCAACCAATATATCTCTATCTTAGATCAAACCCCCATCTTTGACCACTATAGATGTCAATTTTAACTCAATCCATCCATCAAATTTAAATGATGGGTTTCGTCTAAATTTCTCTCATTTAGTTGCTACAAAGGCTGAATTTCTTCCAAGAGTCTTCTCTATTCTTTGAAGAATAAAAATGATGGAGAGTTTCTTCTAAGGATCTTTCTCTAGACATCGTGGCACACTCAAAGTTGTATTACCTTGTCACTCAATTTCAACAAGTGATAGTTTATAGGATCATTAACTATCAATTGGAGAATATTTAAGAATCTAATCATTCCTCTATGCCTACACAAATTGATTGTACTTGACTAAAAATCCGATTGACAACTACGCTATCTAGTTCTTTTGTAAAATTTGATTTCTCTTATTTATCATTATTTTTAAAGCATATAAAAGCTTAATTTAGTACTTTAACATATGAGAAACAAAAGCCCTTAGCTACAAATGTCATATTTCATTGATTTTGAGTTTGATTTGATCAACTTTTGAGTTTATGCATTTCTAGTGACTCTAAATTTTGGGGTTTTCTTCGTGAGTTCATGTCAAATGACATGATTAACCTGCAAATGCACATTTTTAGTTTATTTCACTTAAATTTTACATGAAAATAATTATAAATTTATCTATCCACTAATTGATCATAAAAAGTTACAACATTTCATCCTCCCTATTATCAATCTATAAAATCAACCAGAAAAATATTTATTTTGTAAATTTTCTTATTTTCTAGAATTTATAAATTTAATTTTTTTTAATTTTCTTGGGAATGATAGAAAATATTCAGACAAATTTTCATGTTATCTTAACATAAATGTTTAGATATCTCATTGACTTTAGCTTTGATTTCATCAATTTTTGAGTCAATCTACTTCTTAGCAATGACATAAAATTAATCATGAAATATGAATGTCATATTTCATTGATTTTGGCTTAGGATTGATTTTTGAGTTCACATATTTCTACTACTTTTGAATTTGGGGGTGTTCTTTGTGAGCTCACATCAATTGAGGTCATTAACTCTAAATTCAATAAATTTAAAATTTATAAATTCTGGAAAATAAGAAAATTTAAAAAAATTTCTAGTTGACTTTCTTATTATATGACAGGGAAGATGAAATATTACTATTTTTTATTATTTTTTGGTTGATATATTAATTTTTATAATTATTTTCACTACAAAATTAAACAAAATAAGCCAAAAATGTGCTTGTGTGGGTTAATAACATCAGCACACAAAGAATACCCCTAAATTTCAAAGTTGTTGAAAATATACTAAAAATAAATCAAATCAAAGTCAAAATCAATGAGATATGACACTTGTGGCAAAAAGCTTTTGTTCATAACATGATAGAGTACTTAATAAAGCTTTTATTTAATCTAAAAAAATAAAAAATAATTAGTGCATTTGTCAATATGTTCTCTACCTAAATGCAATCAATTGCTAAAATAGTTTACAATCGACATTGTGCAAGTTAGATTTCAACACCTTCAATCAATGGTTGACAATCTCAACAATGGTCACCTGTTGAAATTGAACATCAAAGGTAATACAACTATGAGTATGCTACAATATTTAGAAAAGATCATCGGAAGAAATTCTTCATTGTTTGTATCAGATAGAAAATGAGGAAGATTTGTGGTAGAAATTTAGCCTCTAAAGCAATTGAATGAGGAAGAACTTGGATGAAATTGATAGGTTCCTAGAACCTCTAAGTGCTCTAATAAGTGATGCTCCAAGGCACAAATACTTTTGACCAATATCTGGAAGGATTATCATGCCCATTAAGACATTAATGATTATTCACAGCAATAGTGTCATGTGTCACATCAATAAGAAGTGGGATCTTTGAGAAAGTGGGGGAATATGGTGGTTTCAACGGGTGAGTGTGAGACAACTCAATGTCTCTAATGTATTATGTGTGAGTATAATATAAGGTATGTGAGTTTGATTACTATTGTGGGGGGACTATCTTTGAGTTTGTGGGAGAGAGTCTTTCCTTAGTCTTCTTTTCCTTTGGTCCCTCTTGTCAATGCTTATCGGGTCTTGTCTAGTTATCCAATTTTGTATTAATCAAGGGGTGGTCTATTACCCCTTGACTGGTGTCCTCTACAAGTAATAATAAATGTCTGCCAAATGTCATTGTTTATAGTAATTTTCTTATTGGGAAAATTTATTATTATTATTCTCTTCCCCCTCTCATTCTTTCTTTATGATCATTTGTGAAATCTCTCTTTATCTCCTATCCATTATTCTATAGATCATCGTGAAATACTTTTGATGAGAGTATCCATCATTTTTGGTATCAAAGCTATGCCTCTGTAGCAAGTGGACTCAAGGGTGGAAGGAGTGGAAAAAAAACTTGAAGAACATTGTAATGAGTTTCATTGGATTTCTAGTCTTGAATGTAGAATTGACAATACTTTTCGTCCATAGAATACATATTATCACATATTATATAGTCTATTGTGCACTATCTCAATAATAACAAGGATTAGATAATATGACATCATCTACACCTCATTTACAATCATCATTCCATTGTCTTGAACATGAACCAACAAGTGTCAACTTATGAGAGTCAATTCATCATGCATGACGCCTTGAGCTTTGAAGTTTTACAAGTAGTAATTCACAAGGTTAGATATATAACATTGATATCTTCTTTTCACTACAGCCACAACTGGATGCAATGAAGGTCATCCTAATAGGAATTAGGTTTGATGGTGAGACATTACATTAATTCTATTAGGCAGCACATCATGTCGCTTTCACCAATTAAAACAATCTTTGTCATCAGCTTTTGCTTCATTTTAGAGCCTCAACTAAGGGCAACCTCTGCAAGTATATTGAACATCTAACAATTGACAACAATTGCAAAATATCAATGAGATTTTGAGATCATGTCAAGCAAAGTCAATAATCTCTCTTAAGATGTGTTCAAAGACATCTTCCTTGAAAGACTAAAAGAAAAAAATTAAGATAAAAGTTAAACTACACACACAATAGAATCTTCATCAACTCATGTAGGTCACACAACTTGTGAAAGATTGAAATAAATTCTTCCCCTAATAAAGTAAATGGTCATATTCCACCAACAACTAATTATTCCCTAATTTATCAAGAGGATTCATATATTCCTAGATGTTAGATGAAGCACTCTATTTCACCTACACTAGTGTGATCAACTCCTTGACACACACTACAACTTATAAATGTATAGTATCAAGATAGGTGGGCCAAAGGTCTTTACTTTTAGTATAATGAGTGTTTCACCCCCACCTTCTTCAAGATCGTGAAGGGACCAAAATATTTTGGGGATAATTTTTCATTGACCCACTTCACTAACAATCTCATTCTATATGGTCTCAATCATAAGTAGACTTTGTTATCTTCTTCAAACTATAGATCTCTTCGATGTTTGCCAACTTGAGCTTTCATATAGGATTGGGTTTGTGATAGTTTCCGTTTGAGAATAGTAAGCATTCAATCTCTTTTTAGTAATAGACTATCCACATATTCGATAGGGGAGGGTTGGGTACAATAACGTGGATGGGTCACAACCATACACTGCATTAAAAGGAATTGTTTTAAGGGTAGAATGGTATGTTGTGTTGTAAGAGTACTCAGCCCAATGTAGCCATTTGGACCAATTTTTGGGTGTCTCTGATGTATAGTAGCATAGATAACCTTCAAGACACTTGTTAACTATTTATGTTCGTCCATCTATTTGTAGGTGATATGAGAAACTCATATGTAGTAGGGTACCTTGTTTAGCTTGTAACTCCTTCCAAAATAGACTTGTAAAGATTTTATCACGATCGAACACAATTGATGTGGGGATACCATGTAGTTTGAATATTTCTTTGGTGAATTATTTTACTACTCTTTGAGCTATTAAGGGGTGTTTTAGAAGAATGAAATGTCCATATTTGTTGAGGCGATCGACTACTACCATAATACAATCAAACCCATTAGATAGGGGTAGTCCTCCAATAAAGTCAATTGCAACCTCCTCCCATATACACTCTAGAATGGGTAACGGTTGCAATAGTCCTATTGGGGACAATGTAGATACTTTGTGAGTTTGACACATATGGTACTTGTCCACATACCTCTTAACATCCTTCTTCATATTCCACCAATATAGGTCTTTAGTTATTCGTTGACATGTATGTAGAAACCCAACTTGAACCCCTACCCTTGAGTCATGATAATCTCATAGTATTTGCTCAATCATGGATGAAGATGGGGAGGGAACCAATTTGTCATTATATAGCAAGGTGCCGTGATCTAGCTTGAATTTACGATGATAATTAGGATTTGTGGTGATTTCATCTATGATTTTTTAAGTGGTGGGTCATTTAGCAACTATTGTTAGATTATATCATGATCTAAGCTACCCATCTTGATAACTATAATGTTGCATAATTCTACTGAGTAAGGAAATCTAAATAGGGCATCAACAATAGTATTATGTTTCTCTAATTTATACTCTATCTTAAAGTTGTAACCTAGTAGTTTATAGGCTAGCTTGTTAAAAGGCTCTTGAAATTATTATTACGATAATAAGAACTTTAAGCTGTATTGATCAGTCTGAATGATAAAAGTGTTGATGTCCTTGGCATGGATTTTGATATTACAAATATCTAAGAAAATATATAACTCATGATTGATATTATTCATAAGATTATATTAATGATTCATCAATTTCATGCAAATAAATCAAGTATTTATCTTGTGACATTATGATTAACTTGGAAATTAAGTGAAATGATGAATAGGTAAAACACCACATATAGATAAATATTTATTAAAATAAATATTTAATAAATTAATAATAGTTATATTTTTAATTTATTTATTCACGATTATTTAGCCATTTAAGTGCAGTTATTATTTATTAGTCATGTGTATCATTCAACGAAAAAAAAAAAGTTCAAAATATCAAATGAGCTCTTATAAGTCTCGAACTAGAAATTTAGAAGATGACACATCAATTAATTATGTAGTAAAAATGACTAGCTTAACATTCAAATATGAAGAATAAGTCAACAAGAAAGTTGTTCTTTTACGAGAGACAAATCTCTACTTTGAATTTCAAATTGAACGAGCTTGTAAATAACAAGATTTTAAATTCACAACAATTAGAGGTCATTATTATATGTTCTAGAAAATGAGAAGTTTCAAATTGACTTTTTGACTTTATCTTTTAAACAAAATGTAGAAATCTATTAGAAGATGATACCTTACAATTAAAAGAAGTTGAAGAGTCGACAACAATGATTCCTTTCAATCTATAATGAGTTATCTCTCTCAAGATCAATAATCATCACAATTGAGCTTCAACTATGAGCAAATTGTATCATCTTTCTTCATCAACAATTGATGATCATAAAAAAACTTGAATCTTTCAAAAAGGCTCTTCATCAAGCCTTAAGGTAATTGGGTAGTGAGTGGAGAGTGATTTTAGGCAAAGGCACGAGGTGTTCTAAGCCCTATTTAGCCCAGAAAGGGTTAGATCTCTACGGAGGTCAAATCAAAGGTATTGAAATTATTGATCTCGTTAAAATCAATATGTATTTCTGAGGAAAATAGTGAAATATTGATATGAAGGATACTCTTAAATTGTAAGCAGTCAGGTAATGAATGAATTAATATAAAAAGCTATTATCTCATAATGAGGTCTCGTTAGAAGAGAGACAAAGTCATTCTACACATAGATAATCATACATAGTTGTGTTAACACATGTGATGACACATCTAGCATCCAAAAAGAAAATCTAAGATTTTTAAAATACCAATTCACCCCACTCTTGGTATTTTGTATAACCTTTAGATCTTTCAAAAAGGTTAATGTATCACATAATGTTTGAACTTTTGAACTGCTAATGTAATAGTAAGTAACTCTCTTTCATAAGTTGATTTTGCTTGACATCTCTCTTTGGTAAACTCTGATTGAAATAAGCAATAAGGTGGTCTTGCTATGTCAAGAATATGCCTACGCCTATTCATGATACATATGTTTGATAATGAATTTGGAATTGAAGTCAAGAAGAGTCAAACCAAGTGTTGTGCTCATGGCTGATTTCAATTTTTTAAATGCAGATTGAGCTTGGTCAAATCAAGTAAACTCATATTTCTTCAACAAAGCCATGAGGGGAGAAGCAATGCTATTGTAATTTTTCACAAATCTTTGATCATATCTAGTAAGCCCCAAGAATCCTTTAAGAGCTTTGAAATTTTTATGAACCTCCCAACCTCTTATAGCTTCCACCTTGACTTTGTCCGCCATGATACCCTCTTGAAAGATATAATGTCTCAAAAATTCTAGTTGTGTGCAACCAATATGACATTTTTTTAGATTGACGGATAAGGCATGAGTCGTCAAAATGTCAAACACAATATAGATGCTTCCTATGGTCTTCCCACAAACAACTATAGATTAAAATATCATTAAAGAAAACTAAAAGGAAAACCACATATATGGTTTAAAATTTTGATTCATTAAAGATTGAAATGTAGCTGATGCGTTCATGAGGCCAAAGGACATCACTCTAAAGTCATAGTACCCTTCATGAGTCTTAAATGCAATTTTATGAATGTCCCATTCTTTCATTCATATTTTATAATAACCTAAGTGGAGATCCAACATGGAAAAAATTGAACCATAAAATTTATCCAACAATTCTTCGACGATCAAAATTGGGTAATGATTAGGTACAATTATCTTGTTGAGTGCCTTGTAATCGTCACAAAAATGCCACTCACCATCCTTCTTCTTTACTAGTAGAACTAGGCTTGCAAATAGATTGTGAAATGGTCGAATCAACTCTACCATCAATAGTTCTTTGACCATCATTCAAATTCATCCTTCTAGACATGTGAATAACAATATGGACAAAGATTAATGGCTTGAGAATTTTGAAGTAATTCAATTACATGATCCACTTCTCTTGTGGGAGGTAACTCTAAAGGGGGTTGAAAACCTTAGAGTAAGAAGATTTCATTTCCTCTTCGAGAGTAAGATCTTCTTGTCCATCTTTATGCAATATTACACCGTCCATTTGATATAATTCTAGTTTCATCAATTTCTTTTATTTAATATCTTGTTAACTTCTTTTCAAACATATTGGACCTAGAAAGCTGTTCATCCCCTTTAAGCTCAATAATCTTGTCATCTTGTTTGAACTTCAATATGAGACCCTTTCAATGAATATGAGTCCAACCTATCAACATAAGCCAAGCCATTCCTAGTATTAACCTTGTGTCACCTAGATGAAATGGTAAAAAATATACTTGTAGATCAATGCCTTGTATGGAAATGGATATGTTCATGTAGATTCCTTGGCCTTTGGAAGTTTTGTTGTTACACAGTAATACTACAAATCTAATGGAGTTATTCACTACGAAGAGGCTAGATGCTAGTAGGTCCGAGCAGATCAAATTATGCAATGCCCCATTGTCTATCAAGATTATAACATTGTGGCCGTGTATCTAGCCTTTCAACTTCATCAAATTTGGGTTGATACAGCCTAATAACGATTGTAAGGAGATATGAGTTGTAAGTAATTTGCCGTCTACTGTTGAATCTTCTATCTCCCCCCAATCAGCCTCAATTATGTCTTCTTGGTCACAATCTTCTTTTTCCTCATCCATTATAATGATCTACAATGACTTCTTACATCTATGTCCTGGACCGAACTTCTTGTTACAATGATAGCACAATTCTTTCTCTTTTCATAAGAGGAATTCATCAACGATTAGTAATAGTTTCTTGCAGTTGCTCTAATGATCGATTTACCCCCCCTTATTTTTCAATTTGTAATCCACTTGCCCATGATTGGAATTTTTCTTGAAAGTGTAGTCAAATAACTAAGATGAATCCGAAGGTGGTCTCCCACCTTTTTGCCATGTCTCATCATAACCTTTCCATACTATCAGTATGCACTTTTCTGTGGAGATATCCACATCCATGAGCTCTATCAAACCGTGTAGATTTTTTTCTACTAGTTCTACTTTGATCTCTAACTTTAGTCCCTTCACAAAAATTTCTTTCATGATATCTTTAGGCATAGGATGCAGATATACCAATAATCTTTCATATTTATTGCAATCCTCTTTAACTGACTTTGTCTACTTAATATCAAAAAATTGGTGGAAAATGTTATCTAAAAGATCTTTCTTGAAGTGTTTCCCTATGTGGACCTTAAAATCATGTCAATCTTGAAAAGAAATAGTGATCTTCCATCCATATAAACCATTGGAGGGCTGGTCCCTCAAAACATTAGATGATTTTATCCAATTTAACCTACTCATGGGTAATCTTGTGGACTTTGAAATATTTCTATGTACCATAGAGCCAGCCTTCAATATCTTCACCCCTAAAAGTTGGAGCTTCTAACTTGTTAACCATGGAGAAGATAGATTCCTCTTGATTGGATGATTCTGATAATGGCGCATTTCTTGAATTATTTTATGTGATCTTTTTCTTGCCTTTAATGTCTCTTGCTAAATGTAGGGTCAAAATTTGTGTGAATAATACGTCGAACATTTCTTCCATGCGATCTTGATTTACTTCTTTTGATTTTAAAATTATCACTTCAATTCTTGATTCAAAACTCGTCATTCTTTTTTGATTTCCACAATGTCTGCTTCAATTGCTTCCATACTTACCTTGAGCTCTTTGATTGTCATTTTCGACACCAAAACCGGCAGCTCTAATACCAAATGTTAGGATACAACTCAAGATTGTAGTAAATCTTGTACCTCAATGATGTTGCCAATATCTCTCTAAGAATGACCTGCTCCTATCAGCCATAATCTTGATAGCTCCATACCTCAGTAAGAATCCATCGCTTGAGCACTTTGGCCAAATGCAGCCCTGCTCTCCTGCTTCTTCCTCTTTGAACTCTAGAATACCCCTAGGCTCCTTATTTATACTTCCCACCCTTATGGAAGTTAGTTGCCCACTTTCCTTAATTTGTCCCCCCCTCCCAATGATTGGACGTTTCCTTGCTATTTCTGGATATTTCCTTCTTGAGCCTTTTTCTCTCATATTTTTGCATTGGTATTGTAACACATACATTCTAAAAGCTAGAAAGATGGTTTACCCAGATTCTTGGATAACATCCATTTTTGTTTTTACTTCTACCTCTATTATCTATTTCAAATATAAACTTAATATCTATCATGAATCTATTTTAGAACTTATCTACTTGAGGGGGCATCTCACCTCATTTTTAACCCTACTAAAAACCCTCTCAATCTAACTATATTACAACCTTGGTTATTACGATCTTTTGTTCTCTTTGAAAGAGTTTTGAATGCTTGAGGATTCAACAGCACATTTAGGATCCTTGTGGATTCAAGGGTCATATTTCCTTTATGGGTAAAACCCAACTATATTAATTTGTAAAGAGAGAGAGAGAGAGAGAGAGAGAGAGAGAAATAAGAGGGATTAGGCATAATTAAGTTCTTCAAGAGCCATGTTTATCAATCAGCATCGATCAAGAAATGATGTTGGCAGACGTAGACTTTACAGAGTTTATAAAGAGAAGAGGGAAAATTGGACAGCCTACACTCAACAGGAACCCCTCTTGAAGAAGATGATTTCTGCCATCGCTCACTTCTTCCCACCGCCAGACACATTGAATTTGAAAAATATGATGTCACCGTCCTGCACCACGTAGGTCTTCCCCTCCTGCCTGTACTTGCCAGCAGCCTGTGGGAATGACCCATGAACAGATTCATAGAATACGGATTCCATTCTATAATAGGAAGCAGGGTAAACAAGGGATATTGGAACATTGATTCCATGCCATCACAGGGATTAAGGTCAACCGCATTCCATGAATTGACGGCTGAGCATGCAGATCATGCCATAGTGGTGAGCGAGGTTAACTACGATTCATGAACAGATAAAGAACATGGATTCCATGCCATTATGGAAACCAAGAACAGCTATGATCTGTAGTGGATAATAGGGGAAGACAGATCATCCCACTATAAGAAGAAATGTCGACTATGATCCATGAATAGTTTCATCGAGAATAGATTCCATGCCATAGTAAAAAGCAAGGTCAACTATGAACAGCGAACAGTCTATAGAGCATGGATTTCATGCCATAGTAAGAAGCAAGGTCAACTATGAACAGCGAACAGTTTATAGAGCATGGATTTCATGCCATTGTAAGGAGAAAGATCAACTATGAACAGCCAACCGTTTATAGGGCACGGATTTCATGCCATAGAAAGAAGCAAGGTCAACTATCAACAGCGAACAGTTTATTGAGCACGGATTTCATGCCATAGTAAGAAGCAAGGTCAACTATCAACAGCGAACAGTCTATAGAGCATGGATTTCATGCCATAGAAAGAAGCAAGGTCAACTATCAACAGCGAACAGTTTATTGAGCACGGATTTCATGCCATAGAAAGAAGCAAGGTCAACTATCAACAGCGAACAGTTTATTAAGCACGGATTTCATGCCATAGAAAGAAGCAAGGTCAACTATCAACAGCGAACAGTCTATTGAGCACGGATTTCATGCCATAGTAAGAAGCAAGGTCAACTATGAACGATGAACAGTTTATAGGGCACGGATTTCATGCCATAATAAGAAGCAAGGTCAATTATGAATAGTGAACAGTTTATAGGGCACGGATTTCATGCCATAATAAGAAGCAAGGTCAATTATGAATAGTGAACAGTTTATAGAGCATGGATTTCATCATAGGAAGAAAGGCTATGATCCTGAAACTGGTAGCAAAATGCACACATATCTTGAAATGATAAAGTCAACTATCATCTACAAAGAGATAATAGAGAACTCATATCATGCCATAGTAAGTAACATCAATAATGATCCGTTAACTGTTCGTACCTTCACTGCCGGCTCACTGCCAAGTTCTTTCAGGTCCTCAAACTTCATCACCTGAGCAGTTTGAGAAAAGTTTGAGATTTTCATAAGGGTTAGGAAGGCAAGAAATCAAGAGAACAGCGGTTTCTTGTGAGCAATCAGCCCATAATACCATAATGCGGAGGGGCTCTCTCTCTCTCTCTCTCTCTCTCTCTCTCTCTCTCTCTCCCTCACCTGCTCGTCTACCTTCACTTTCGAATCTACCCGAGCATTCCTAATTTTATACAAGAGGTGCTCAAGCCCAAAGATGAGGGCCAGAGCAGAGAGTACCTCAGCGCATATGAAGCCTCGCTCGAAATCAGAATGGATGGCGCCCGCAGCCTGCGGAGCCTTTGTTTGTCTTCTAATTTGCCAGCATTTGACCTGCGGAATCAAAGTTATGACAACCACAAATCAAATCCCCGCCCATACGCATTCATCAAAATATATGGTCTATCATGCCTAATTTAAAAATTATACAAAAAAGATATCTACTTTTAGAAATTTAACCATAAATAGTGTTTTACAGCAAGGATGATGCACAAAATATACAGGTTTCTTCTGTACAAAGTCAGATGCCAAGTCAGAACTACCTAAGCAATAAGCCAACCAGATTTGTGGGGATTATCAAAGAATAAACAGGTTCTGTGACAAAAATGAGCTGGTAATCTGACCAGAGCAAGCTGAAGGCACCAGAAAATAATCAGCAAATCTCTTTGATTCATGCTTTTACACGGTGTTCCAAGGCAGGCCAAATCTTGTTTCCAAAGAAAAGTGAAGATATAACATTAATTAAGAAGCAAAATTGATAAAAAAGGAAGTATTCCATTGCAACGCGAATATGAGTGCAACTTTTTAAAGTTCTTAGATTTTCTTACTGAGCTATGTCATTCATGAACTTGATAGACCTGTTTAGATTCGGATTCTCACATGATCAGCATCGAGACCAGTTTTTATCTCGAAAAGCAATACCATTAATATAACATTAGTACCAACTTTTGTAATATGATTTAAAGTTGTACTGGGCCTATTTGCACCAACCAAGCACACCCATGAGATCACAGAATTGATTCAGCATCATGTTACATCTAAACTACCACACACAGAAACATAACTTTTACTAGGTCGTTGACCAAGGGGGTTTTGCCAACATAAGGTCCCAATGAAGCATAACTTATATAAACAAGGACGCTAGAAGTCACATGGACCCAACATTTAAGGTAGCCCTATAGGACAATCAGAAGATGACTTGACCACTTCATACAAGATCTACATCTGCACATTAGAATTTATTGTTAAACACAAATTGCCCATTGAATCAGAAAGGTTAGCCATTAGAAACAAACTCAGTATTACACGGTCAAATTTTTAGTAATGAGTCTAGGCTTCTTAAAATAGACAGAGGCTGCTAGAACCGAGCTACGGTATCTTTTAAAACGTTCTCGAACGGCCCAAAATCGCATATTGTTAGAATGGCTTTTGGCTTCTTGGAAAGTGGCTAGCCTTGGGCTTGGGCCGAAGTGACTACGAGCAAGACGTAGTCTTTACAGCAATTGAGGCTACCCCTTCGGTTTTTGGGGTTAATGCCAAATGGATCCTGCACCCCAATAGAGTCTATTTCACGGATTCATTAATGTACTCAGACTTCTGAATTTCTAGAATAGGTATCGTTCTATAAGCTTGCTAAATGTTATCATCCCATGAACTAATAGGTATTGTCCAATGAAATTGATATATGGAGATCATCTCATGCCTGTGTGAGCTTAGACTAAATGGTCATCATTCTATGAACTTGTCACATATACTTCATTCATTGGATACTAACCATAACGAACAGAAGAAATAAATAATTCTTAAAATGGAATAGCCAAGTGCATAGATACAATAAATAAATAAAAAGGTAATAAGTGACAAAATAACACGAAACACCAATTAACAAAAAAGTCATGAAAAGGGTAAAAATAATGATGTGATAAATAATATATAAATAATAATACAATAGGATAGTAATAAAAGTTTGATTAAAAAACAAGTTACTGACTAAAAAGACATATCATTCACATTAAACAACTTCAATCAAACTGATTTTACGAAACCATTACGAATACAGTGTACAATGTTATTATAAAATATTATCTACCAAGGCAACAAACAAAGAGAGAATTAACTTACAAATTCGCATTTACAAAGAGAGAATTCGTAAGTAATTTCGCATTTACTCACAAATTCCAAGGAAACTCGCATAAAAGTAAGAGATCATAATTATTTCCCGTGAGATAATTTTCTAAAGATAATAAAAATGGAAAAATATTTAGGAAATACTGATCTACAGCAAAATAAAATTTACCTCATCAGGTCCAGCGGTAAAAAAGTATATAAGATTAATAGACGAGAATCCAGTCTTTATGATCTTTGGGATGGCACTGAAACGGAATAGAAGCAATTTCAATGATATGGTGAAATCTTAGACATTAAACGGCCTGATAAAATAATTGAAATATGATTGAGGATACTTATCAGCATAAGGCAGTATTGCAACATTGATATAAAAACAAATTAGAGCAGATGCTCAAAAGAAACATAAAAGAATCAGAAACATCTCTAGACATGCAATTAAAAAGCATACAAGATACAGGTGTTCAAACAAATTAAGATTTCAACAGCGCTGTTGAGTTTGAAGCTCGACCCCCATAACTTGTATTGACATATACATAAAAATTTATTTCTTCATGGCGCCTCACTTTAATGAGAAAGCTTGACAAAAAAGGAAAATTGGACTAAATTTTTGCACTTGCCTCTGCAACTTGTTCTCCTCGCAATATTTAGCAGCTTCATCGTCTGGCATATCTGAAAGGTTTCTCTCTAAAGCACAGCTGAAAGGGATGATAGGCTCACCCCCATGCTCTTGCACCCTAAACGCATTGAGCTGTTAATATTTTGACGGTAGACCTTAGGTGACATCAAAATAAAATATAAAACAGCATCAATTGACCATAAACATGTGCAGTATGTGTTGCTTAGGACCATTCATAATGCTCTTAAAGCATAAGTAGGCATGTAGCAAAGCAATAATATTCCCTCTGATACCATAGGGAAGAGTATCAGACAGACCATAAACCTGTCACCTGTCCATGGACAAACACAGTCCTCAGGCAATCCTCACATGAGCTCTTTACGGCACAGACAAAAGTACTAAACAAAATATTTAGAAAATATGTTTGCCATTTAGTTATGAATAATTCCTTGTTGGCAAGCTATAGTAATTTTTTAAACTTAAATATTAATTTCAATAGTACAGATGAAAATGAATAGATTTAAAAGACATATAAACATAGATAACTACCCTGTTAGGAAAAGTCAAGACAATTTTAATGTCTCATAATTTTTTACGAGAAGCATTTTCCTAATGATCACTCAAGTTCAAAGCTTGTTAATATATGTCGTCATAAAAGTTAACAGCATCAAAAGCAGTTAGAACAAATTTAAATAAAGAGCTGTGAGTGTACCAAGCATGTATCTTAGGCAAAAATTTGTTCTTTTTTCGTTGATAATCTCTCTCATTCATGTTAACCTGTGAGTAAATACAGAGTAAGATACAAGTCAACGTCTGAACTCTTAATACAAGACTAAAACTGAAACAACTCAAGCAAGATAAAGCAACTCAATAGTTTGTAAAAGGAAAAGATAAACTTGACACAGCTAATGACTAAAAGAATCAAGAATATAAATCTTTTTCGTAAAAAAGAATATAGCATTGAGAAGAGTTTTAGGGTCTCAAATCAAGAATTTGATACAGTCCCCTTAGTCACATATGTAAAGATAAGGAAGAAAAGAGAATAGTCGTCAGTTCAAGAATTATGTAACTAAGGAGGCAACTTCACCTCCCTTATTACCAGCGACCATAAATATAAATAAAATATAAATCTTTAGGAGGCCCATGCTGTATTCGGCAAGGCAGAAGTAAAATATTCTCATCTACTCTCTGTTCTTTCTTTTACTGTTCGCTCTTCCTCATCTCTGTCCACAATCCTCAGATCTGAAGATTCCGATCTGAGGAGTGTATCTTGATACGATTGAATACTACATCTCTTTTCATATATAGCAAGGATTGTATCAGAATCATACCAAATATATCACAGGTTTGGCAGTCAGCAACTGAAATGTGTTTAAAACTTCCACCTCAGCAGTTTTCCAATCACCCAGACGAATATCTTTCCCATCGGTGACCCATGCTTTAAACTGCAACACAACATTAAGTCAAGAATAACACAGACTTTATCATCAACCTTGAAATTTCCAAAGAGAGAAAAGAAAACAATAAATTATAACAATCATTGAAATAGAATTAAAGGTATCTCCTAGGAGAAAAAGATATTCACAACAACTGTCAGTCATTTAAGTATCGTCGAATCACCAAAAAAAAGCACTAGATAAGAATCACACGATTCATATGACATACACCATTCAATTCTGATAAGAAGGCTAAATCTGATTAACTTCTGATTTTCGTCACGTATCAGCCTGATTTTCCAAGATAAGGCTGAGTCACATAATCTTGCTCAATGTCTATCCAGACTGAATGCCCAAGGCTTGAAAATGATAAGTCCAGAGCAAGGCAGCCCAATCTCGTGGGAAAGAACAGAGCTATGATCTACTTATCACCACACTAAGTTTTAATAGTTACATAGCTCAGGTAAAGCATTTCAACAGGAATAAGAACAGGATCGTTTGGCTTTGGAAATGACATGAAAATAGAGAATACATCTGAGTTCACAAATTTTGTTGATGAATTTACATACGAAACTGAATATGGCACGTAGAAATTCAAATCCACAATACTTTGTATGGAAGAATTTTTTAAATGACTTAACTTTCATGAAATTTTGTGAAATAGTGACATGAAACATTGAACAGAAAATGATGTGGCATACAACAAATTGAAAATTCCTCGTAGACCACATATCTAACCTAGTGTGAAGAAAAAAGAGGCCAACTGTGTTGAACTAACCAAGCTAGATAAGGTTTAACTGAGATTAAAGTGATTTCACATACACAAACAAAATCATAAAGAGGAAAGTAAAGGGAAAAAATAGAATACACTGAAAACAAAATACCTTACAGCGAATTAAGCAAACAACCAACAATGATGAGAAAAATGCAGGCATGACAAACACGTTAGAGCAAAAAACAATGAAATATACAAAAATAATTCAATAGAAAATTTACACCACCATAACCGCTGTAGCCCAAGAGAAGCATATTAAGAAAAAAACTGCCTAAAAAGGGGGGCTCTCCGACGTGATGCTGAGTTTATTCTAATTTTAAGAGCCCAGAACAACAGAAGAGCAGGATCTCAATGACTAATTAGAGGTTTGAAATTAATGATCACCATTTCCAAATGTAGGTGCCGAACACTCCTAATTCTATGAAAATGTACTAGCATTCATAAACTACATGAATGCAGCCATAGATCTCAGAAATGCAGGATTATTAACCCAAAACCATTTCTGGGAAACCTGCAAGAGGCCGTGTTAAACAATCAAAAAAAATATTAAACAACATCTGCTTTCATAAAATCAGTACGAGAAAAATAACAATCGAACACAAATACAACGGGGAAAAAAATTTAGAGATGAGCACATTGAGAGGCACAAAAGCCTACATGATTATACAAACATCCATATGTCAATCCATACAAAAGAAATACAAGCCAACCTTTTCGCAACACTCATGTTCAATTTTTAATTGCTTATCATTGCTTCTTTTCATGCTTTTCTCAAGATCTTCTAGCTTCCTTTCAATGAATTCCAGATCCTGCGATACACAAAAAATTCGAGGAAAAAGCTAAAATAAGTGTGACATGCTTCCCTGTTGAAAACTAAATGACTGGCATGTAAAATTTTACAAGATTGCTACAGAGTCTCCCAGATGATGGGAATAAGGCAAAAATGTAAGATAAAACACCTCAATGAAGCAAAGAACTAACAATAGAATGAGCCTCGAGGAATTACAGGACGTGAATATTTAGGAACAAAAAAGAAAAGAAATTGAAAAAAAATCCATTGAAAGAAACTGTGTACACGTGCAAAGGATGTGTATAAGACACTAAACTAATGAACTTCAGATTGATCATCCAAGGCGGAGAAATATGAAAAACTGATTAACAACAAGAACAGGGACCCAGTATAATGATAGATAGAAAGATAGGTAGACAGCTACACAGAGAGAGAGAGAGAGAGAGGGGGGGGAGAGGGAGAGAGGGAAAGCGAGAGAGAGAGAGAGAGAGAGAGAGAGAGAGGGAGGGAGGGAGAGGCCTCTTAAACAATAACGTTTGCTACCCCTATCACTTATAAATTTTCAGATACATAAATCACTTAATCCCTAAAAAAATTCAAAATAACCCTGGAAAAATATACTCAGTAGCATGTTATAAATTTGTGAAGGACCATATCATCAAGTCTCGATTTAAGTATTGGACAAAACGAGTGGAGTACACAGATGAAGGTCCAGGGCTGCATGCCCAACACTCAGGTAAAGAAACACTGACAACTGGGAATCATTACGGATGAAATCATCTCTCTGTATTGTTCAAGTTCTATGTATGACGGAATCAAATGACAACTAGAAGTGAAAAATAAGAAAAACAAAAAAAATTCCTGATATCTACTATTAACGTGATAAAAATAAAAAGTAGCTCAAATAATTCACACAGATAAAATTTGCAATGAAACCAGATACCTTTAGTCTAAGTTCTTCAGTAATAATCTCTAAATCCCTAACAGGATCAACCGAGTCATCAACATGAATTACATCCGGATCCTCAAATGCTCCTGAAAAAGTGAAAGATGAGCAAAACATAAACCAGAAAAAACAGCCATAGAATCTAAGGTATGGTGCAAGCCATGATACCAAACAGAAACCTCAAGATTATCTGGACTAAACACGATAATGAGAAAAGGAAGCAGGTGTAACACAGGATGCTTTATCTTACCGGGACCATCAGCCAACAATGGGGAATGAAAACAATATCAAACTTCTAGAACCCAAGATTTTATGACATAAAATATTGATTATTGCCAAGTCTTGTCATAAAGAACTGACTAAAATCTTCCTTGAAAAGAAAAGAAAGAAATACTTATTTCTGACTGTTCAGACTAAAAAAAAGAGTATCTCACATCTGACGGAATTCATAGAACCACAATCAATCGCTTAAGCAAACATGATGCAACTGCGAGAACTCCAATCATCTGGTGCACAGAGTATCTGTCTATGCATAGGTAAGGTTTGATAACCTCTTCAGACAGCAGTTCTAAAGGTCAACTCGAGTGCCACTAGTTCCAGTGAGCATACATGGTGTCTACTAATCAGAATAAAAGCTTCTTGGTAGGTTCGATACTGTAATTAAGTATTTAGACCAATCCATGAAAGACACACTTCCTCTTTTTACTTCTTAAGCTTAAGCAATAAGATCATGGATTCTCTTGTAACATATCTATCATATTCATTTAGAAAGTTCCCTATCAATAATATTTATGTTAAACTTCGAAAAGAATATATAAAAGTGAATCCGTGATAAATTCACATTTCGATAATAATAGGTAGCGGAACTGTCTCACTTAGATCCTTTCCAATATGAATCCCCTCATCCACAGATGCATTTATACCAAATTTATTGCAACAAATGCTAGAAAAAGATGTAGAAAAACTCGTACCAAAGGACATTAACAGCCAGAAGCATCAAATAGCACTACTGTCATGTAAATAACATATAAATTTAACTAGTCGCCATAATCAAACCATTAAAACGATCAGTTAAGCTTGGACGTGTTAATAAATTCTCAAAGATCACTTCAGCACCAAACTCAGGACTTTCATGGCTAAAATGCTGACCTGCAATCAAACAGTAACACAATAAAATGGTGAAAACAACAAAATGGAAGATAAACTACTTACTTAAAACGTGAAAAATTCCATCAACAGCACGAATATGAGATAAAAAGCTGTTCCCCAACCCTTGACCTTCATGTGCACCACGAATAAGTCCAGCAATATCATGGATTTCTAGGAAAGCTGAAACCTGCATATTATTCGGCCCACATTCATCATCATATGATAAAGGAAAGAAGCACATAAAAAGTGGTAAGGTAGGCTAGGAAATTGAGCTGGATGCATTAGTAGATAGATAGAAAAAGATAGAGAGATACAGAGAAACAGAGATAGAGATAGATAAATAATAGATATATATATATATATATAAATACAGCGAGAGAGAGAGCATAAAATCTATATTCAGTTATTCATCCACTATCCTTCCCTAGTGTGTTGTCAGATAGGAACCCATCACTGATCAGACAAGCTATAGTGGAGCAAATCAGGAAGAGTACAAGACAAACTGATGAGATTAAATCACATTAGAATTTTTTGATTTTTTGCAAACAATAAGATTCAAGAATAAGACATACAGATGATGGAGCTAATTTCTACCATATTCAGAACTATCGTCATCCATACCAAGGGCATCCTTAACCCTCATCTCTCAAACTGAAACATCCTGAGGTTTCAACATTACTGGTTACTAAAAGTTCAATGTTTCACATAACCTTCAATTCAGAAATTGGTGATAAACTATGTTTTCTTCCCTGAGATACTTGCCGCTTCAAGCATGTTTAAGTATAAGGTGTTCACAAATCACAAATTTATTTATTGAGCATTTAGCTTGATCTGTTCTGATCAATCAAACATTGAGGAAAAGGTAGGAGAGATGAGGTCATGTGCTCAGGTTCATGCAGCTAACCTACTAATGCAGTCTCACCATGAAGTGGCAGTACGGAATTGGCAAGGAATGGACAAATGCAAGGAAACATCATCCAAAGCATAAGGAAAATTATGAAGCGATAATTTATTCGATCTGTCTACAGACGACATGGAACATATATTTTCGTCCTAGTCGTCAAAGTCAATTTATTTTTATTTTCTCCCATCGATATTGTTTTCATTAAATGCTTCCAACATCAAAATCTGCGATTTTCAGATATATCGTTCATACATGGTATCACCAACGTAAATATACTACTGTAATATTGTCAATCCATAGATACCCGAAAAGCAGTCTATTGTACTTCAATTAAAACGTAAACAATTACGGAGTCACAATCGCAAAGACAATAATTAAAACCAGACAGTTAATTTTCTTCTAATTAAGTCATCATGGATTGATCATCACAAATAACCACAATTTATATATTGACTAGCATTATTTTTAAAAATTAGTAAACTATTGTTGCCATAATGAAGATAGTTAAACACATTTCCTATTGAATGGGCCATGGAATTTGATTTTACTGTGCAATTAGCTCTTTCAAATTCATAAGATTTCCTGCACAGATCATATTTATGCGGCTAATAGTAGATAGTGGGGCATGTCCACACGATTACATACCTGTGAAACAAAGTTCAATCTTAAGGGGGTGGATCCTTTTGTAAGGCCATTCGTTTTACAAATGGGTAATCCCCAACTATTGTTTTGAAATGGCTTATTTCAATTAGTAGCTTCTTTACGTTTTTTCTCATTTTAGATTATCTTCTCATAATACTTATCTAATCAAATGCTATCTGACATTCTGGCGAATTAAGATAATTAGAAATGCATGTATACCTCACCAATTTAAGAATAGGGTGATGAACTTCCACCATGAGTTTTCATTGAATTATTCGAACATTCAAGGCAACTAACTGGGTTTGAGATTCAAGTTATAGGACAAATAATATTAGGTCAATGCATCTATAATTTCGTATCATTCCTCATACAGGTCAAAACATAGAATTCCTTTAGAATTACTTGTCTGCTAATAAGTATGTTATTTAAACCACAAAATAATGCTAGGCTTATACTCTGAGAAATGTCAATTTAAACAAGAGACTGTGTGTGTTCGAGGGGATTGTGTCATTATTCATCCATAAGCCATGCAATGAAGATTATATTCATAATTTCATGGTATGTGAGGCATCATGCTTGTGATGACTTAAGAGAAAGAAAGGTCGCTTACAAACCCACCAACTATACTTAAGGCTAAATGATGGGATAGGAATGAGGGAAACACTGTCATTAGCATGGGCATTTTTTCACAAACAACATAGAGAAAAAAGACAAGAGTTTTTGGCTTAAATTATTCTGCGCGTTAATTAGCATAGAAACTTCTCTAGTCCAAGCTAAGAGGTAATTAAGCAATTATATCGTTTGGATACTGTCACAGATCATGCAGGTGATCTTTGGCCCTTCTGTAAGGAACCTTTTTATTCATGGGATTAGACTTTCACCCATCAAAGCAGATTCCCATCAACTCTATCATGGCATGACAACATTTATGATTGAGTTCCATTAAGCAATAAGTTTTCAGGGCCAGTGAAGGTGTAAACAAGGACAGGAACAGAATGTTAATCCAGAAATTCAGCATGAACCATCCAGTATGCATGGTCACGAGGCTAAAGGGATAATGTCCTTAGCGCAGGTTTCACGCACAGAAAAGTGTTTATACAACAGCACAAATACCAAACATTTACTGTTTCCAGTTGAGGGGAATGGAATGAAAATGCTTTAAATCACGCAATTACAATAAATCAGTCCTGCCTTTTAGTCGGAAATTTCCACTCGGTAATGAAACAACAAAAAAGGTCATAAAAATGCAAGGTATCATTCAGGGAAAATAACTGAAAGTTCAGAAACAAACCTCACTCTTTGGTTTGTATAACTGGCAAAGCCAGTCAAACCGTTCATCAGGAACATTTATCCGTGCTTCATTTGGTTCAATGGTACAGAAAGGAAAGTTCTCAGCCGGAATCGACAATTTTGTCAATGTGTTAAACAACGTCGATTTTCCAACATTTGGAAGCCCAACCTATTCATCAAGACAGATGACAGTAGTAATTAAATGCATGATAAATACTTAGGTGAAATTTCAGTAAAGTCAATTTAAAAATAAGAAATAAAAAGGAATAATCCAAAATCACATAGTTCTCCAATTCAAAGTTATACGAAATATCGAAAATAAAATAATATTCCTAACTACTTTGAAACTGAGCCATGATCGCAGCCCAAGTTCCTTCGACGACAAGAGAATTGCACACGTCGGTTATATAGGAGGCCTAATCTTGCTGTAATACGGTGTCCAGTTTCCGTGATCAATCCCTTGCCTAGGGAGATCGAATTCGTTCTCGAAAAAACTAAAATTTGCTTTCCTTTCCGAGCAGGATGTACACCATAATCTAAAAAAACAGTTCTACTTTTAACCCCTTCCGATAAAAATTCACGGTTACAGCCAATCTCACCGTTTAAACTAAGGGGATCATTCAGGTGACAAAGTGCATTCGGATCACTCCTAATACAGCCTACATTCCTACGTGGGCAGCAATTAAAGGTACAGTTCGACTATCCAATTCATTCAGCAGCGCAAAGGTTGAGCAAGTTTAGCTCAAAATTCCCAGGTTCCAAAGGCTACCAGATTGCCCAAGAGGGGCGCAGATCAGCATCCGCCATTCCTAAGTCACGGTCGACATACACGACTTTTTTTCCGCGCAAAGCAGGCACGGAGAAAACAAGATAAGCTACACGAACCGCCGGAGATCATGGCAACTAAAGGAGCCACTCACGATGCCAATCTTCAAGTGAGAGGAGAAGCGGCCAAGGATGGGTCGCTCCACGGGAGCCTCCTTGGATTTCCCGGCCTTGGGCGGCATCCTCGTCAGTTCTCAGACCTGAGAATTGATCGGGGACTACGAGGCGGATGAAAGCCAATCCGGTGGGGTGCGCTCTCAGTCGGAGGGGATCTGTACTTATAAAGCGCTGCTCCCTCTCCTACAGGTTGCCGCCAGCAGCGGGAAAAACCCTAGTTAGCCCCTGTTCTCTGCCCCCTCACGGACTCTGGCCAGTCGTCTTTCAGTCAAGCCCGGCTCCAATAGTCGGCCCAATAATCATAACCACCCAACCCTCGCCCTCGGAAATTGTGGCCACTTGACCTTATTACGGCTCAAACCCAATGCAAGGCCCACTAAGACTCTCTCTCTCTCTCTCTCTCTCTCTCTCTCTCTCTCTCTCTCTCTCTCTCTCTCTCTCTCTCTCTCTCTCTCTCTCTCTCTCTCTCTCTCTCTCTCTCTCTCTCTCTCTCTCTCTCTCTCTCTCTCTCTCTCTCTGTCTTACTCACTCTCGCTCCCTCTCACCCTCTCACCCTCTCACCCTCTCATCCTCTCTCTTTAACTTTCAAGGTTTGTCCAAGCAACAGCATCTTTATTATGTGTTCTAAGTTTTGATTAAGAACCTTTGTTTACCAATTTATTTAAGGTAGTGAGGCCTTATTTTTTAGGGTGCTAGCTTGTAAAATGATAACTCTGAAAGTCATACAAATTAGTCACTATCTTGAAGGCATAAATATTAGGAGAGTGACCACACATCAAAAAGGTCTATTCCTAATTTTATTTATCTTTTTGTGGACATTTGGCATAAAATGAGTTCAAATTTGAGTATAAACTCCTATTTAGCTAGTTGGCATACTTTAGATGCCTATACCTTATTGAGAATCTCTTTTTCTTTTGATGAAACATATTCTTTATTTGATATCAAATTGTTTCAAACCTATTATTACCCATAGTGGGTTATGTAACCACTATAACTATTATCTCTATTTACTTGGTGTCAAACCGAAGCTATTTTTAGTGGTTAAACTGCCAACTTGTGCCCATTTATATCAATATTTCTTCAATAAATGAACTACAATTAACATACGATGATGAACTTCATTTAATGCTTTGTTAGACAATAACATTCCCTTACACAACTTTTCATTTGCTAACTTGAGGCAATTGATAACTACATGGCACTTTTTTAGTTTACCCCTTTTTTCGTAAATCATTTCTCAAATAATATATTTGGATCCTAAAGAGCATCATTAAAAATTGATAGAAATTTTTGTGTCAAAAAATCATTTTTAAGAATGTTAATCTATATTATTTAGTTTACATAAATCTACATTTGAGATCTAATGTAGTAAAAAATATTTCCACTCATAAATAATTTTAGTAATATTTTTCCCTTATTTCATGAAAAAATTACATTAGTGTTTGATTCATGAAGGTAATATATTTTGATGATGATAAAACAACTAAGATCAATTAGGAAAGATAGATTATTCCTAAATGATGAATATATTTAATGCTTAGATAAATATGAATATATACGAGCAATGCTCAAGTCATGATCTTTAAATGTGCAAATGAAATAAAAATATTTAAAAAACCTATGATGTAAAATAGCTTGTCTCATATCATCATACTAAATCATCATCACTGTTGTAAAACCTATTATTTTTTATACAAAGTATTATAGTTAGAACAAGAATAATTAGAGCATTCAAATCAACAAGATGTAGTGAAAGAAAATATGGGTATGAAAGCTCTCTTAATCATCTATGAACTAATAATTTGACTTCATAACATTCAAATAACCTTAGTATCAAATCAGTTGAATGTTCCACAAAGTATCATTTCCATTAAATAGTGTTCTTTCAAAGATCACCAACATTTATTGAAAATCATAATGAATATTATGATCAATGAAGTTATTATTCAAAATCTAAGATCATGATTTTATAAACATATCTAGATCTCCAACCTTATTTGATTGATAAATTATTACTTTATCAAGATATGTTTTACTAGTTTCACTACAATCTTTATCAAATCCAAATCAGATTCAAGTGAACTAATTTGCTTCAAATACAAATGTTATATGTTAAAGCATTCACATATTTATTTTATTAGATGATAAATGAAATACTCACATGACATGTTGTGTATTGATTTCATTTTAATTTTTAATTAACTATATTTTAAGTGAATATATACATCAAAAGATCACAAAAAATCTAGGAGAAGTTCATACATGATTTACATAGAAATATCAATAATCCCCAACATAAAAATTAATTTAAAATGAATATATTTATTCTTTCTGTTATTTCAACATCTATTTCAAATGTTTCATTCAACATATTCAGAAGGGAGAAAAAAGAAGTTCAACTAGTTATTTATTCATTATGAATGCATTAACTCAAGGAACATCTACAAATATTAAAATCTCTCCTCAAGCTGGTCATCACTACAAACCTTCAAGCTTCACCATTAGCAATTCTACAATTAGAGGACAAGAAAAAATAATCAAAATCTAAATTTTCTAACTAAAAAATTTAGAGTACACAAATTTCATTTTCTAGAACCTATTTATAGTGACATTATTTCATATTTATTATGGATATAAGTGTGATTATATTTTTGAGTCACCTATATGAATTGCATCTTTAAATAACTATTGGGCTACCTATAGTTGTAAATCTAGAAGAAAATTTTTAGGTAAAATTTTGTGAGAGCTAAGTCCTTATAATCAATGGTTGTGACCTAAAGATCATAATAATAGAACCTCAACACATAAAGTGTTCTTGGAGAGTCAACACAAGTTGTAAGCCAAACCAATAGAAAATTAGTAAGCAAATACTAATAGTCCATAAGATCCAACCCATTAAGATATAGAGAAGAATATCTTGGAGAGAAATTATTCAATAGATGAAAACATGATCAATCAATTGACCTTTATTAACTTTATTGCAAGCCAAAACCCAACAACTAGTTGATCCCTTAAGATGATAATTAATATAAATACATAAAGATATTTGAAAATTTGTCTATGTATATCACTAAGTTGTTTTGGTTAGATCTAATTATCTCAATTTCATCCATCTCTTTTTGGCTTCAAGAGCTTTAATTATCTTATAAAGTTTTGACAATGACAAGCATACAAAAATGAATAAATAGATTAAATATTTTAAATATCATTTTCATATGTAATGCACATGAGTGATCCCTTTGACATGTACTTAAATATAATTATATATCAATTCTTTAAAAATACATATTAATGATGTCAAATGTCCAAAAGATACTTCAAGGAATTTACTTGTTTCTAGTATTTTGAATTATGCATTTATGATGAATTTACCAAAATTACTTTATTTATAGTGCTGAAATTATAAATAATTATAAAAATTTCACTAATAAAAATTACTAATTTTGACTTCATAATTTTTGTAAGTTTTTTAACTAAGCTATTTGTACAAAAGTTTACCTAGTATACTATATATCCATGATTTCAAAATATCATTTGAGATCATTTTCAATGGAGAATTAAATTATTGAATATAAACTATACAAATAATCATTTAACCTTTCTGAATATTAATTTTATAATATCATAATCACCAAAGAAATTATTTCATCTGTTGAAGTAATGATTCAATGTCTACCTCATGTTCACATTTTATTTGAGGTGATTTTGTGTCAATTAAATTTTAAAACAATTTATTTATATATATGTTTATGATTCTATTTTGATGCTAAAATATTCTTATCAATTTTTTTAACTAATTACTTTAGAGATATAGCTAATACTTAGTGGTTACATTTATTGGTTTAAGTTGAGATGCATTGTATTTTTTTAAAATATTTATATTTTTAAAAATCTAATTTTAATTTTGATCAAAAAAGAAAAATATAGCAGCTCAAATTCCTTTATTACTTATGCATCTCACTAACGGAAAATAACCCAAATTATCATCCTTTATCTCTCTATGCTCTTGAAATTCTTCTGATTTATGTAAAATTAAGAGATCTCAAATCTTGGTTTAAAAAAAAGTATATATTGACTTGAGGAATACATTCAATTTAGACACGATCTATATGAACCTTGTTATATAGGCAACATCTTCGTCAATCAAATAACTTCCTCACATGAAGAGGAAAAAGAAAGTCAGCGCAATTCAACTTCATCAATGTTTTGGGCTTATTCAAGCCTCCATGAAATTATGGAAAAATAACAATAACATTTACATTGATGGTGTAAAATGTTGCAGCATTAAATAACCATTATTATGATGAGGAAAAGTATACATAAGAACAATAAATATCGAATTCTGTTTATTCATCATTAAATTGATGAATGGATAAATACTTGTATATCTAATCTAGAATCTAATTAAATATAAATTGAGAAAAAAATAATGATAAATAATTTTAAATCTCGTTACAGTGAAATCCATAATTTGGTATTTTTATATTTTTTATAGTTTTTAATATTTGAAGAAATTATCACAATAAAAAATGAGTGATTAGAATATTGAAGGTGATGAGAAGTTATTAAGAAAAATATGAGTATGAAAACTTAGTCTACCATGTATCCATGACATTATATCATACTTTTCAAATGATGGTCATACCAAATTAATTTATTTAAATCAACTTCTCATTATATGACACGATTTTTTTAATATTAATAAAGCTACCTTCAAAATATAATATTAAATATTCTTAATTACAAAGTTATAATTATAAACATTGAGATCATTATTCAAAATTTCTATTTGACGAACATATTTTATTTTATTTGAAGCGATTTGGATAAGTTTTAATTATTTAATCACCATTTTATCTAAACATGTGTTATCTTTTTTTATGATATCAAATAATTAATGAGCTTAAAAAAGCTAATAATCTTTAGATAAGATTTTGAAATTTATTGGAAGCACATATGAAGAGCAAGTAGCCAAGGGTGAGGTGACGAATGAGAGCTCAATAGATGATGCCATGTCAATGAAGCCTCCAAAGCTATCCAAACTTTGAGGAGGTGTGCTAAATCCTGAGAGGGCCTTTGTAGTCTGATATAGTGACAAGCCAAGAAGGAGACGAGGATCCACATGAATAAGGGCTTTGAGATGATGAGAGAGATGAGATGAGGTGGTCACAGCCATGATCTACCTCTGAGGGTTCATCACTGACCTTGGGAGAGTGAAGGGAGAAGGAAAAAAGAGCTACGTAGATTTGAGAAAGTTCCTAATTTTGTATAGCTCATTGAATTAAAAATAGGTCCTATAAAAATTATGATTGTTAATATGATCTCTTAACAAATTAATTTTTCATGAGGATATCTGAACCTTTCAATAATATAGAATATTTATTTTCTAGTCATTCGAATTTTTAACTATTTATGAAAATATAATTATTATGAGACTATAAAAAATAGAGGAGGATTTTGTTTAACTCATCTATAAATAGAAGACCTCTTCACGATCACCTCTAACTTATTTACAATCTTGAGAACTTAAATGATATCTTCCATGGAAAAGTCTATGAGAAATTATGAGATATTTCCTACTAGCAAAATGACACAGATAATAAGTTGAGAAATTGTTTTCAAGTAATCAATGATCATGTTCAACGATATCAAATAAATAACATTTTACATCTTTATTTAGCATTATTACAAGATGAGAACAAGAAAAATCAAGTCTTAGTCATTATCCTCCTCATTGAAATTTATAACACTCTTCAAGTCAACGTCATCTTCTGAAAAATAACTAACAATGAAACCTTTTAATCATTAAAGAGACATGATCCATTACCATCACTCATATGTTGGTCACTCTAAGATGTGAATCTAAAAGATAATTTCAAAGTTAAAATTTAGAAGAGCTAAACTCAATAATCAATGATTGTGAACATACATTTGATCAAGAGGAATCTAAAAAAAACTTTTGTTTTAGATAGTAAACATGACAGGGTACCAAATAATCTTAAAATCCACTAGTGCTTTAAAATTTGATCCCATAAAATATTATTATTAAGATTTCAAAAAGAAGAGTAACCCAATTAGCAAAAACTTGACTATATTCTAAATTTAAATTCTATCAATTCATTCACCTCTTCTTGATGTTAGTGCTATTTTAAATGCATCATATAAGATAAATTTTTTATTGAATTTCACCTTAATCACTAAAATAAGTTGTTCTCTATAATCAGTTTTATTCATGTAGAGTCTTGAATCTAAAATAATTTTTTTAAAATGATTTTTTAGGACATTTTTTGTAGTCAATAGCTATTTTTAAAGATTCGTTTAGTAAAACTCAAAAACATGATATTTTCAGAAAAGGGACCAAACCATTCCAAAAATCTTTTAGTAAATATCCAGATCAAAGAAATTCAAGAGAATTAATGTTGAAGGAAAAAACATAAAATTTATAATAATTTAAATTTAAATTATTATAAAATAAACTTAACCTTTCTTATTCAAGTGTGTCTTTAAATCAAAAAAATGTTATTAGAACTAACCATTTTAGTAATAAATAAATTTATGAGGAACATATCTTGCTGGAACATCAATTGAATAATGTTTTGATGATGAGAAACACTCATTAAATCAATTTAAAAATTCAAATATGCCAAATCTTGAATATGTTTTGTATGAGGCTAAACATGAAGGTTTTTATATATAATTAAATTTAATTTTACTAAATTTTCTTATGAGAATTAATTAAAAAAATTTGATAAATAATTTTAACTTTATATATTTAATTAATTTCTTCAGATGAAACTATCATGTTGTATATTATTGTGTAAAGTGTTAGTATTTACAAAATATGTTAGAATGAGAAAGTCATAATTAACATCTCCAAATCAACGAAATATTGATATATCTCTTATGTAATCATGCACATAAATCATTACTTTCAAATAATTTCAATATCAATAAATTTAAACAACATATTCTATTGAAAATGATTATATAAATAATAAAAATTATAAATTTATAAATTCTAAATCACTGAAATTATGTTTATAAATATTAAATTTATGATTCAAATGTTTGCATAATGATAATATTTTATTTGAGGTGATTTGAATAAGATTTGATTGCTAAATAATATTCTAATTTTGATATATTATTAACGATATTTAAAAAATATCAAATCCTTACTGATGGTCTTTCAGCCTAATTTATATAATTTATATATCTATGCTGTGCTTTAATAAATTACGTGTGTATTTCTCATAAGGATATGTAACTTGTAGAAGACATATCATCTTGATTTTTTAGCTTTTTTATTTTTTAAAAATTTATAAAAATATAACTATTGTAAAATGATGGGAAATAAAAGAAGATTTAAAATATATTTTTCTATAAATATAATAGCTTTCCAACAGCTACTTAGTTTTCAACGATCTTTATTAACCCTTCCATGACCTTAGAGTTATACTGAATTTTCTATGGAAAAATATGAGAAAAATTGTGAAGTTTTTACCCATTGGTCAAATTATGTGGAGGCATTAAGTTGACAAGTATTATTTCAGTAATCAATAATCATCTTTGATCAAATGACAAATACAATACCTTTCATCTTTATGACAAATGAAACAAAACCTAAAGCAACATCCTCTTCATAAAAACTCTAGTCGAACAATAATTTTACATATCTAAAATCATCTCATAGTGATATTTCTTATTTTTTCTTGTGAGATAAATGTCATGTCAAACTATTGTTTGTTAGGAATGAAATGTGTCCTTGTTAACAAAAAATTAACTCCATAGAGTTGTGAATCTAGAATAAATTTATAAGAAAAATTCTAAATGAGTTGTTCTCATTAAACATCAATTTGACTGCTTAAAATGGTGAATGTAGAAAAGAGTTTATAAGTGAAACTTCAACAAAGCTAAGCCTAGTAACTAGTGATTATGATCAGGTCACTCAAGCTGAATTAAACTCAAGAATATAGATTATTCTTAGATAGTGAAATTAGGCAAGAGATCAAAACACTATAAAAATTTAGAATGTTATACTTGTAGATCACATAAAGTCAATACATTAGTATCTGAAGAAAATTTTAGACCGAAAAATAAAAAGTCAATTAGAGAGAAGAAATATTAGATTTGATGAATTTAACCACACTATCTTGATTTAAATGCACTCCAAAACCCAACATATCCTAGAATACTCAACACATTAGAAAAAAAAAAGGGAAATAGTTTTATATAGAGACTTATCTAGTTTAATGAATCTAATTACTTTTAAAAAAATCTTTGTTCAAGTTCTTGATTATTAATTAGGCTAATCATTATGATGGTTGATTAAAGATTAAGGATGTAAAAAATGATAACTATGGTTTGAGAAACTAAGATTTATCAACTAGCTAATAAATATGAATTTTTACCATGACTAAAAAGGAAATAACTTATAAAATATTTGACAAATTAATAAATATTATAATTGATTTGAAAAATCTCAAGAAAATTTATTCAACACCAAAATTTTATTAAAAAAATTGATATCTCTAACTCCCTCATAGAGATTAAAATCTACAACAATTTAAGAAAGAAAAGATCAAATAAAGTGTCTCTTGATGATTTATTAAGATCATGTTAATAATATATGATAATGGGCTAGAATAATTCATACAAAATATAGAAAACCCCCTAAAATATATTACTTTCAAATATTCAAAAAATTATGATTGAGCTAAGAATCCCAAGTACCTTGTGGAGATCAACAGAAGACCTGATCTCATTGATGATATTTTCTTAAAAAATTGAAAGCAAGCTATTAATGGAAAATTATGAGAGACGAACATTAAAATGGCTCGTTGAAAACATTCAGTGATCTTTTAAGTGTTAAATTATTTATCTACTAGTGATAAATGAATTACCAGGTCATTAAAAAATAGGCTCCAATAATCATGGGTATTCGGATACTGTATCCGTGAGCGAGGCTTTATTTTTATTTCTTTCCGATAGCGGATTGGGGGGGGGGGGGCTCCAATTATCTTCGGATTCTTTTTGGATAGTGACACCGAACCGATAAAGCCCAGCCTCGTTCACCGAAGGCTGGTTTTTCGTGTGGAGAGTCGGAGTTGGCGGAGAGAGCGGGAGCAGTCGGCGGCCATGGCGAAGGGGGACGAGGAGGACTTCCGGGGGGAGATCGAGGAGAGGCTGATCAACGAGGAGTACAAGATATGGAAGAAGAACACCCCCTTCCTCTACGACCTAGTCATAACCCATGCCCTTGAATGGCCGTCCCTCACGGTCCAGTGGCTACCCGACCGGGAGGAGCCCCCGGGGAAGGACTACTCCGTGCAGAAGCTCATCCTGGGGACTCACACCTCGGAGAACGAGCCCAACTATCTGATGCTTGCTCAGGTCCAGCTCCCCCTCGAGGACGCCGAGAACGACGCCCGCCAGTACGACGACGAGCGAGGGGATCTTGGTGGATTCGGGTGCTCTAGCGCCAAGGTAATTGTGCAGATCATTAGCCGCAGTTTCATGATCCCTATCTCTTCATTTTTACGCTTTTCTTTCTCAGTGGTTATTTTGGATTCGATACGTAGGTTTGGGAGATGAAAAGTTGGGTTCCGTAACGCCGAGAGGCCGGAGTTTCTTAGTTTTGCGGGGGAGATGGACAAACGAGTTCAAAACTCCCTCGGGAGTCTTGGGTTTCATTTGCACTGTGGTCTTCCTTTTTGCTTCCTTCTTTTGCCCGATCTTTCCCTTTGATAAAACAGCAAATAAAGGAACAACAGTGCGAATGTGTGGGAGTACCATAGGAGAAGAATAGTTTAGCGCCGGATTTTTTTGCATTCGCATGGCCAAATGGTGAATATGAAGCGCCCTTGTCATATGTTTCCTGATTGATCTTATTTTCTAGATCATCTTCAACAGTGAAAAATTACAGAACTAGGGTTTTTCCTCCGTTGCGCCAGAAGAATTCTGATTCCCCGGCTGGTGTGGAGGTCGGCACGGTCGTTATGCTACTTCTAAGCAAATTAAGCTTCCTCTGTGATTCGTGTAGAGGTAGACTCGAATTGGCATCAACTTGGAAACACCTTACTTAACAAAATGTAGATTCTTTCCATGATTGAATAGAGAAGTCATGTGGAAATATTTATATTTTTATGCCTCCCGGGGCAATTTTAACTAATTTTAAGCGCTTTGATCTGAGTCTTTATGTTAGAGCTGACGTCTCTTCAGATTTAGTCAGGGACTGCTTTGTTCATCCTCTTTAGGTTAGCACAGCCTTTGGAGAATCCAGACCCAAAGATTTTGTATGACACTCCCACGTTAAGGTGGTGAGCAATTAGGCCTAGGAGAATGTATTGGAAAGAATGCTATGATGAGAACTTGGTTGATGAAACCTATATATATAGGGTAAGGTGGACGTGCAATCTGTGGAATTAATTGTGCATGGTAGATGTTGGCTTTGCATGCCTCCGATGAGAAGGGACGAGTAGGTCGATATTGAAGAAGTCAGGAGAGGAAGGACCGGATAGACATGGGCTAAAGTGTTTCTAAGAGCAGATTTCATGCTTCTCTATCTCAGATTCAATGCTTCTTCATATAAACCTTTAGCAGCAAGAGAGTAAGTGGGCACAACCCGTATTATTGACTTTGAACTGCATTATATAATCTTCAGTTGTAATCTTCCTGAATATAAGTTTTGGAACAATTGTGCTCATCTTTTTTCCTTTTCCAGTTGATTCTTTTCTCATTTTTTATTTATGTTTTATAATGTCTCTTTATTTGACCTTTTCTCTTCTTCTTTTTTCTTTCCACTTTGTATGTTCTGCTTTTTTTAATCATGTACAGTATTTCTTCAAAAGTCTCTGATCTTGTAGTTTTTCTACTTTTATTCAATAATCTGAACAGTTTTTAAAGAATCACGCCCCATTACATGAAATAGCTAAGCCCAAGGCATATCAAGTGGGGTATTATATGGCAAGCTTACTATCCGATCGAAATTTTCACATTCATGTAGTGAACCCTAAATACCATCTACCAAAACTATGTCAACTTGTAACCCTAGGCGGAAACACTGTTCATTGTCACCGTTTGTTTTTAATTGTGTAGCTTACAAGATACTGATTGCTTTGGTTTTCTCCCTACAGGTTCAGATAATTCAACAGATACACCATGATGGAGAGGTCAACCGAGCGCGCTACATGCCACAAAATCCTTTCATCATTGCAACAAAGACTGTTAATGCTGAAGTGTACGTGTTTGACTACAGCAAGCATCCCTCAAAGCCACCCATGGATGGTGCATGCTCTCCTGATTTAAGATTGAGGGGTCACAATTCTGAAGGATATGGTTTATCTTGGAGTATTTTTAAACCAGGCCATTTATTGAGTGGTTCTGATGACGCCCAAATATGCTTGTGGGATATCAATGCAACTCCAAAGAATAAGATTCTTGATGCTCAGCAGATTTTCAAGGTCAGAATTCTAATATTCATCAATCATCTTCCCTTCATGAAATTTTCCATTTTATCATCACGTTGGATAATTGTGCTCGTAACGTCTTGGACTTCTAATGCGTTTTTTTCCATTAGTATTCAATTTTCTGCACTGCTTCGCCAAAGTAACCTCTAAGTTCCTATTAGTGTATCTATTGATCCTAAATTAAGTTCTTTTTCAGTTGCACATTTTAATAAATCAAATTTCCTAATTATTTAAGTCACCTACAGGAAAATGTCTTCCATGCGTCAATATAATTTCTAATCATCTTTAAGTGCTTTTCCTTCAGCTTTTTTTTTCTAAATTCAACCATTCTCTCATTCTCTCAACAGGAAATGCCATAACGTGGAATTTTTGGGGTTTTTCATGTTTGGCGTCATTAGAAAGTATGTTGGATCCTATAACCTCAAAGATCCATAGAGACAAAATAAGATTGTATTATTTGATATTTTCCCCTTCCATGCCCTTCACCGATCGAACCCTTCAAACATCTTGCATAGCCCTGAACATGCATAAATTGTGATTTCGTTTTTAATTTTGTTACTTTATATCCCCTTCACCAACCTGCCCCTTGCAACATTTCGCTTAATCATTTGCAAGGTCTTTGGAGAATATGGAAGGAAAGTTCTACTGCAGACTAGTTGTCCACCAATAAAACTGTTTGTTTAGCATTTTTTTTACGCACAGTTGTGCAGCGAGTGGGATAAGATATTTTAATTTTTGTTGTCGCGGAGCATGAAGTATGCGTATGTTCAATTAACGTTTACCAATCACCATATCTTTTAAGTATAGTAAGTCCCTAACTTTGCTCATGCTTCTATAAAGTATGGAGGATATTATAAAAATAAAATAACATAGTGATAAATGATCTTTTGGCAATCACCCTATTTATCAGATGCAGTGAGTGCCTGATTACAAATGGTTATATTATTACGCCTGCAATGCTCCTTTTCTAAGTTAAAACAATTTAGTTATAAACTTATTATTCTTCAATCTGTGAATATCTTCACTGAGAACAAGAAAAAATTAGCTCCAACTTTGCTTCGCTGGTGTAGGCCCACGATGGCGTTGTGGAAGACGTTGCATGGCATTTGAGGCATGAGTATTTATTTGGTTCGGTTGGTGATGACCACCATCTATTGATATGGGATCTGAGGGCGCCCTCGCCGACCAAACCGATTCAATCCGTCGTCGCTCATCAAGGTGAGGTGAGTGTATAATTTTCATACCCTGTCCTTCCCCCTTCCCTTTATTCTCTAACTGATTTATTCTGAATTGGCCAATTATTGCCCAGAAAAGCATGAATAATGTATTTATCCATACTTATGATGGAGGGTGATAATTTGCCCACGTGCCTTCTTTTTCCAGGTCAACTGCCTGGCTTTTAACCCTTTCAATGAGTGGGTCGTTGCCACTGGTTCAACTGATAAAACGGTTAAGCTATTTGACCTCCGCAAGATCAGCTCTGCACTCCACACCCTAGACTGCCACAAGTAAGCCTGCTTTCTGTATTTTTCCTGCTGATTACGTTATCTTAATGAAGTTAATTTATTAATCTCCCGAAAGTCGAAACACTTATTGAATGTGACGCAACATATAGCAGTCTCCATAAAATGGGAATCCTTTATTTACTTAATGCGGCAATAAATTATAATAATCTCCAGAAAATAGAAACCTTTATATGCTCTACAAAAACATGATACTAGTCCCCAAAAAAAATACGAACACCTTTTGTCTGATGCAGCAATAAACTATGCTAGTCTCCTGAAAATTGAAAGCTTTACCTAATGTGGCAGTGCATTATGTTAATAATCTCCAGAAGATTGAAACCTTTCTTCTATGCAAAATGATGAAAACAGGGAGGAGGTCTTCCAAGTGGGATGGAACCCGAAGAATGAGACGATCCTTGCTTCCTGCTGTCTTGGGAGGCGGCTCATGGTCTGGGATCTTAGCAGGTATTTCTTTCAAACCCCGCCTCCGCTGATGATATTTCATCTGGTGATGAGTGATGCATCTGGGGAATAGAATAGATGCTGCCTCAGTTTCCTGTTCTTCCCGGAGCTTTGATTATGCTTGGCCATGGCTGCCATATTCGAGCTGGTTCAGATAACCTTATCCAGATCAGACCTGGTCTTATCCAGATCAGGGTTGGGGTCCCGATTAGTCTCTCGTATTGTGGTCTTAAACAGAAGATAAAATGAAAGAAAATAAAAATTTAGAAAAACAACAAGACATGGGTGGCTCTGAATCTCTGATTAGAAGAACAAGACTGGGCCATCTCCCTGGCAGCCGGGCCGGGCCTGGCCCGTTGACTCCCTAGCCGTCTTCCCTACAATTAATTCTTCCTGGGACCAGGTGTGAAACGCAGATTTTTTTTACTTTTTTTTCTTTTTTCTGTTGGTTTGTTTTGTTGGGTGTGCCGGCAGGATTGACGAGGAGCAGACACCAGAGGATGCGGAGGACGGGCCGCCGGAGCTGCTCTTCATCCATGGCGGGCACACGAGCAAGGTCTCGGACTTCTCGTGGAACCCCTCGGAGGAGTGGGTGGTGGCCAGCGTCGCCGAGGACAACATCCTCCAGGTCTGGCAGATGGCCGAGAACATCTACCACGACGAAGACGAGCTGCCCGCCGGGGAGCCCGCCTCTACCCCTACAAAGGGCCCCTGATGCCTGCCTTCCTCCTCCTAAAGCTTTGCTTTTCATGTCATACAGTAGCTAGCCGGCACTAGTTCTTAGCCTCTCTCTCTCCTCTCTCTCTCTCTCTCTCTCTCTCTCTCTCTGAACCTCTGCTGTGTAGTAGTCATTGAGGGTTGACCGTAAGCAGTAGTTTCTCGCTCTCCTTTCGTTCCCACATTGCTAACACCGTTAACTAATACACTATTATTCATCTCTCTCTCTCTCTCTCTCTCTCTCTCTAGGCCTTGTAACCTTGCAAGTAGACCTTCGTCCTCCCCCTCTCCCCCCAAATGTTCCCATGGTTTTGATGATGACATATGATCTCATAATTCACTGGCATAATTTAGAAATTTGCGAAATTAATGCCACCCGACGTTACCATTAGAGATGGGGCAGAAATAAGCTAGACTTCCAGGCTGAGGACACTTGTGCTGGGCAGCCAAATGACGACATCTATCCGCCATGGTCAACGCCATTCTTGGCCCCCATTGTCTTACTCTTTTACAAGAATACGAGTCAACGCTGCAAAACAAGGGTGCCCCCATGAAAATGAATCGGGAGCTTTTGACTGATCGCCGAAACCGGACGGCGTGGAGTTGACCCCGTCACTTGGCGCATCATTCCGAGAATAGAGGGTCAAAGAGCACGACCTCTCTCTCCCTAGATTCGAAGCGTTGACCCATCATAGGAAAGCGAAAAACTATCCATTCGAAGCAATGACCCCCCCCCCCCCCAACAGCTTATCCGAGAATGCCCATCATAGGTAAGTAAAAAAATAAAGTTAGAATGCCGAAAAAAGTTTTTTCTGGGGTGACTCATCATCGACCCTTTCCTCAAGATCATAAATGCTTCATTTATAGGAAGAAAACTGACAAAAATCAAACTATTTCCCAAATTTGTCAAAGTTGGGCCCCTGTTGATTAATTATCAATTTTATTTGTTATGTACTGTTATTATTTTCTTATAAATTTTGTGTTCGGATTCCCATCCCGCGTAACCCCCTCCCCCCAACCCCCCCCGATTCTCTGGTCACGTCTTCCGTTGAGCTCTTCCCCGGCTGCGCCAAAGGGCGGCTGCGTTGAAGGGGTGAGGCTGTGGGAGATCTCCAGGAGGAGCAGGGAAGTTGTGGTGGTGGTGGTGGTGGTGGTGGTGGTGAGGGAGGCGGAGTTGGACAGGTACGGTAACGGGGAGATGTGGGACGGTGAGGCTGGAATTCCGGTGAGCGACGGGGGGGCCGGGGTCGTCCTCGGAGTCGATGGGGGCACGACGTCTACAATTTGCGTTTGTTTGGCTGCGTCCGCTGTTTTCCCCGACAGCGACCTCCTGGCAGATCCGTCGCCGGTGCTTGCCCGCGCCGTCGCCGGCTGCTCCAACCACAATTCCGTGGGAGGTAAAAGAGATGGTTTGGAATTTCATAGTGAGGAGAACTGAGAGCTACAATGCATTTCTTCTAATGGCTTCATGCCGTCTGCCCCTGATCTTACATGACTACGACCTTCCCTCACGTTTGACTTTTGATTATCGGTCAATGCTTGTGCAGAAATGGCCGATTTCACTTTCTATTTCACCTATTATCGCTTTTTCCGTAACAATATGTTTGTATCTGTCCTGGTTTTGTTTCCTCACATGCCATGTGGCTTTCTTCGTTGACGTGTTCTTGGTCTTTTTCTCCGTTTTCTTCTTTAGAGTATTCGGATTCCCTTGTAATTTATCAACATGTCGTGCTTTCCTCCCTTCGGTCTCCCAATTGGGAAATTCCCTCGTAATTTACGCTGTTTTGAATAGATGAACTAGTGTTATTTCTGCCCTTTCCAGATCCTATCGCTATTTTTTCAATCCTAATTTCTGTTTTGATCTGAAAGGGTCGTATACTTTCGTGAATTGACGAACTTTTTACTTCAGTATCCGGTTTAGGCGCGGATCATACCATTACAATTGTTCTCTTTAACCCAGATTTGGCACTGTTGACTTCGCTAGGTCATAGTTTCTTTCCTTTTTTGGGATCATTACGTGATTGCTCACTATATGATCTCCTTGCATGAATTTTGAGTTAGAAATCTGCTTTAGATTGGACTTCTGACCGTATCTTTTCTTCGTGAAGGTTATTATTAGTAATCTTGATGTATCTTTTGTGCATGTGTGCTGGGTTGAATTTATGTAGACATTGAGCAGATCTGAGGGCTGCCTTTGTTTGGTACTCTACAGAAGTTGCCGCCAGGGAGACACTTGAAGGGGTCATGTCTGAGGCCCTTCACAAGTCCGGCCGCACCCATTCTGCCGTGAAAGCTGTTTGCCTTGCTGTATCAGGGGTGAACCATCCTACCGATCAACAAAGGGTTGTGGATTGGCTCAGGTTTCTTGCTCTCATTTTTCATATATTTTTGACGTTGATATCTCCTGATGTTATAGTGTTTATGTGCCTTGGCTAAAATCTTTGAATTATTGACATATTATTTTGCCTTTTGTTGCCAAGAGGTTGAAAAAAGCCTTGCTGCCCCACATATATAGCTTCCATTGAATCAAGTACTTGAAGAATAGTTTTGCTGTCAGTTTGGTAATCAATTGTGGCCGTCAATTGCCAATAAAATAATTCTTTATATCTCACATGCGTTCCTCTAGATTTTTTGTTTAGGTTTCTGGTATGTCTCGACTTTCCTTTATGAGAAAGAACAATCGATAATGAACTACATAAACTGGGTATTTGTAAAAAAATGAAGGCACAAAGAACACTCTATCAGATGCTTTAGTTCTGAATGTTTTATAATGCATAATTTCATAAATAATGAGCGGTCTACTTGTTGATTTAATGGTTCATTCAACTTGCTCGGTAAGTACTTGAAATATTAACAATGTTGCCTTCAGTCCGAGTAGAAAGCCACCCCAGTTTTAGAATGGCATAATTTAGCTTAATATTTTTGGGCCATCTTCTAGTTGTTAGTATCTATTTGTCTCTATGTATCCTTCTTCTCTCGGAAATGCATACATATCCTGATCGTGTGAACCAGATCACTCGCTATTTATGAAATTAACAAGAGAAAATTGACGAATCATAACACATTCATCATGAAAGCACCCACCCCATCCTTTTGTGGTACCGGCTCTAAGGAATTATATTTCGTTATCAGAAAGCTTCTATTTTGAGGATTAATCTTCTTGTTCCTAGTATTTATTTATAACAATCCTACTGCAGGTATTTTTGCTTTTTCTGAACATGTGGCATCCATCTTTCTTCTCTCAGAAATGTATTCCCAAGTCATGTGAAGCTCTTTGTGGAGAATGATGCTGTGGCAGCTTTGGCCAGTGGGACCATGGGAAAGCTCCATGGCTGTGTCCTGATTGCAGGCACGGGCTCCATTTCCTATGGATCCACGGAAGATGGACGGGAAGCGCGAGCAGCTGGTGCTGGACCCATCCTGGGTGATTGGGGAAGGTTAGCATTCTCAGCTCTCTTCCATGCGAGTCGGGCAAATATTCCTAGTTAATCTCAAGCATTGATGCAGGTTGTGTCCGTATTTCCTCCTGGAAATTTTTGTATTTGTCATATCTTCTTTTCCCCTTATTGGACAACCTGCACGCCATGCCTATCTCCTTTCAGCGAACCCTTGCTATTCCTGACAGTCAGGCTCTCCTTATACTCAAGTGGTTGCCAACTATGAAAATGGGGTTCGGATTGGGGCGCACACATGGAATGGTGCTGCTATACTTGTAAATTTTTTTATTACAAATGCAGAAATTATTCTCCTTCATTTGAAGGTAGATCGTAGTTAACTGATAGGAGGGCTCTATGTAATCCAACACGGTGAAAAGCAATCATCTATTTTAGTCTTCACTGTACTATCAGTTGAAAGTCTCAGACAAAAGACATGATTGCAGTGGATATGGAATTGCTGCCCAAGCGTTGACAGCGGTGGTGCGGGCACATGACGGCCGTGGACCTGAAACTAGACTTACCCAGGACATCCTCTGCAAGCTCGGGCTTGGATCTCCAGAGGAACTAATTGGGTATGTATCTATGTACGTATGCAGTAATCTCCCTTGTTCAACACTCAACAATTAGGAATTCGTTCATCTCTCTAGGGGACGCATTATTTTCCACCTAGATTCCTCTTTTGGTCATTTTCTTCAAGTTTTCTCCTCCCCCCCCCCAAGTAGATCTTCCAATAGACTCTCTGGTTCCAACCAGTTGTAGTCGTAGAATTTTAGTTCTTCTCATAGGAATATATAAACTGTTTCGTCAAAAATAACGCCTATTGCTGATTTTAATCTGGGTTAGCTGGACCTACGCCGATCCTTCTTGGGCTCGAATCGCAGCTCTCGTTCCGGTGGTGGTGTCTTCTGCCGAGGCAGGGGATCCAGTGGCTGACAAGATATTGCAGAACGCTGTTGTAGAGTTGGCCGCCAGTGTAAGAGCTGTTGTCCAAAGACTTGGACTGTGTGGAAAAGGTGCGATCGGCCAGCTGCAACCTGAGACTTGCTCTAACTCTTATTTCTTTCTCGTATTTGGTAATTTTTTCCTCATTTGGTTGATGCTTGAGATGGCTATTTTCCTGCAGATGGGAAGAGCTCCTTCCCACTTGTCCTGGTTGGTGGTGTTCTTGAAGCCAACGGGAGGTGGGATATTGGGAGAGAAGTTTTAAACCATGTGATCAAGGACTTCCCTGGCGCACATCCAATCAGACCGAAGGTCGGCCTAAGCCTCAAAAATAAGTTAGAATATTTTCATGGCAGCCTCTTTTAAAATCTTTTTTAATTCTCACAAAACTTCTGCAAAGTGCAAGGTTGGTTTTTTTTTTTTTTTTTTTTTTTTTTTGCATAATTCATCATCAAACCTAGAGCAAGAATGGGCCCTGGACAGTTCCTGGGATTTCCAGGGAGAAGGAGACGAGCGGTGTGGGCTATATTTATGGTTGTTAATGACCCAAAATCTGTTCATATAATCTTCGCAAGAACTCACTTTAAAAAAAATTTATCCAGCGATTTAGGTTTCTTATAAATAATTCCCCGTGTTTGCTTCCCTCTTTCTCAATCAAGTACATTGAAGTATAATCTAATTCTCCACCGTAATTCTTCTTTCTCCCTTCTTAAAATCCTTAGAACTAATCATTTGATTCGATTAGTGGCCCAGTCATGCATAAATCTTCTTTAAGCGGTCAAGGTTCATAAGACCTTCATGGTTCTTCATGGTTCTTCCTCCGAGAACACACTTCAGATCACGGCCTTTTCTTTTCGTTAGGTGGAGCCAGCAGTCGGAGCGGCATTACTGGCGTGGAACTCTATCAGGAGAGACTAGTGGCGATTCGATTTCCAGGTCTGCTGTTATTGATTTTTTGAAGGCATTCATTCCATTTTTATGAAGAAAATATCTCGCCAATCCCCATCTGGGGTTGTGTATTTGGGCCTCCCGCGATTGGCGTTTCTTGTTTTATGCATCTGTTCGTCATTAATTAGAAAAAAAATGGCAGCTGGAGGAGCAGAAGTGTACATAGAAAAATCCAGCCTTAATCTAGACCGTTGACCGTGGATCCTTCATTATGCCCAATTTTCCTATTCTGTGGGGTATCTCTGGCTCCATTCATTATTTAGTAGGAAAAATCGAGAAAAAAAAACAAATATATGTATATATATATAGCGAGAGAGAGAGAGAGAGAGAGAGAGAGAGAGAGAGAGAGAATCATAATTGACGATCTTTCGGGCCTTAAAGTTAATTGATTGGATTTTGCTCATTTGAAGAAGCCAGGAGCTGTCTTATTTTGTCCGGCTCGTAGGGCCCCGCATAGCCGACCCGGCTCGGTCCCTTCTTCCAGAGATGGGCCCGGGAATAAAACTAGGCCCGGCCCGGAACTTATTCCAGCTGGGTTCCGTCGCAGAGGGCATTGCCCTTCCATGTGTGGCCGTAGCTCGATGATCCGGGCTTTTATCTGGGCCTGAGCCGGCTACTTGTTTAGTTAATTCAGGCCCGGCATGAAGGCTACTACATTTGTGCAGTGAAACCTTAATGCCACCTACGCCGACCAACTTCTTTATTTACACAATTGCCCCTTACAAGCAGGGTGTCAACGGGCCGGGAGAGGCTTTGGACGTCTCCAGGTTCAGCACATATATTTGTCGAGAGAGAGAGAGAGAGAGAGAGAGAGAGATTTTTCTCGGCTTCATATGAAATGTGATAAAAAATGCCATCATAGTTCAGTGAGGGAAGCAAAGTTCCTGTTGAAGATAATCTCTAAACATGAACATCTCTCTCTCTCTCTCTCTCTCTCTCTAAACTTTATTACAGGGAGCTGTTAGAAATCTAAAGTGCCTTCTCGTCACCCTGTCTACAATTACAGGTGGGCACAGGCATCACCTCCTGTTTACAGAGCTAACAACAAGAGTAATTGTGACGATGGTGATGCCAGTAATAACAGCAACAACAACAATAACAGTAACAAATGAATGAATAAGTCAGCCTGTGGAGACGAACCCTGTCACTGGACACCATGTACAGCGTGGAAGAGCAGCACCCAGCCTTCCCTTGGCGAGTGCGACCGCCGTTGCTTGCCGAAAATGGGGGAAAAAACAAGACCAGAGAGGCCGGCCATCATTCATCCACCGTGGGTCTGGCTGCTCACTTCCTTCAGTTTTCTCTTGACCATTTCCAAGACCTCCACGACCTGCAACCAGAAAATATCGGCGGATCAAGTCGACAGCAAAAATGTCATGACAAGGCAATCCGAAGCATAATCTGTATGTCACTGAGATTATCACCAAATCATCACTGCCACAAACTGCGAACTGGGTTGATTCAAGAGAAATAAAACGATGAACATGGAATCGGAGTGGGCTGATCCATGAGAAGAACTCTCAGTCAGGCTTAAGCGCACTAAAGGCTAAATAAGTAATATTTTTTACGGCGTGCACAAAAAAAATTCGATTTTGGATGAAATGTAGAAAGGAAAATCGGCAAGTAATTGGGCACCGTCGTCATAGCATACCATTTCACCTGTCACAATGAATCGGATTGAGCTAATCGAAGAGAAGGATTTCCAGAAAAAGTACTTCATAAGGTGTCGCATTTTATTAAATATCATTTGATGAAGGTAGAAACTCACCGCTTTAATAAAGAAAAGAACTTCGTAAGACAGCCCCTAGTTATTATTGAGCAGAACTAAAAAGGACACAATAAGGTCTTACAGAGCATAAAACTATCTATGCGATGATGGGCAAACCTAGTGCTTCAATGAAAATACAGGCTTATAAGAAAAAATATCCCAAAAATCATATTCCAAATATACTTCGGTGAACGATGAAATGAAATTTGAGCTTACACCAGTGTAGTGTTGCAGCACAGGAGAGTAATGATCAAGAGCGATGTAAACTTTTTCAAGAATGCTCACGAGATCCTCCACTTCATCACCCAAGCGGTCAACCTGCATTGAAAGAGCAAGACCCATTGGACGCTTGAACAAAGCCAGAGGCAAAGCGTTCTGTGCCACAACTGGAGAATATGCATCCACGTGAAATAAAATAAAATAAAATAAAATAATCTTCTTCAAGGTGAAAATAATTAAGCAGCCAACCCAAGATAGGAGTCGCAAGGTAATGAGACTTCAAGTTCAGATTGTCTTAATCCCTCACTGTTCCCTTTCATTCTTCCCGTTCTCCATTCCACAGCCAAGAGACTAAGATAAGGTCTAATGTAGACTCCAATGCGTAACATATAAAAATGAATCCACATGGTTATACCTCATTTTCTGCCCTTTCATGATTGCAAACTATGATTTCGATTTCCTTGCGGAGATCACGAGATCTGATCTCAAGCTCCTTCTTGTACTGTAATTCCCTTCTTTTGAAGAGACTGGTCAGCTTTGAAAGCGCATCACATTCACCGAGCAATCCCTCCAATCTGCAAGTAAAGCAACCAGCGTATTTAAAGTTTTCAGACCCCTGAACATCGGCATTAGGATTCAAAATAATAATTAAAAAAATACATTAAAACTGATTATAACACTAAATGTAAAGATAGAAAAGAGGTGTTCGATCCATTAAGAATCAGTTGTGTTATTATACTACTACTACTATTTTGTAAGCCGGAATCACATATGAAAAGGGAGGGAGGGTTGGTCATGATTGATTCCATGAACAATGCCAAGATTATCGGATTATAAAATCTGCCCCGGAAAGACCTAGATAAGAGAACTTACTATCTCTCCATGGACAAAAAAGATTTTAGAATTAAACAGTAATTCAGTGAGGACTGGCACTCGAACCAGAGGATATACACAATAATCAAACTCTCTTAACCAAGTTCAGGTCAAGAGTGTGAAGAAAGAAGAATGAGGAACTGAGAGGCCTGTGGGGTCAAGCCCTCTGATTAATTAATATACAACGAAGGATACAGAGAATGGACGAAGGATATCATGTGGGCTGATAAAGTTTTTTTCTTTGAACTGTGGGGCTTAAATGATCCAGCGGTGACAAGATTTTGGAAATTAACTCTGAAAGATAATGGCCATTGACGTGGCAATAAACGTGGCAACAAAAACCCACGAAGAAAAGATAGTGGTCATTGAGAAAAGGACCTGGAACTTCTCCTTTCAAGATTCCACAGGACGATCCTTTCGAATTCCACAACTGATCTTGACAGCTCCTGAACAAAGACTACAATGGATTCCATCTGCTCAGTCTGTTCATCAACCCTTGCTGTGGCGGAAGATAACTTGTTATCCTTCTGTTGGATGATGCTATAAAGCATTATTTTCTCTTTCTCTGCTTCCCTTACGTTGTTTGATGCCAGGGCAAGTTTCTGATTTAGGTCAAAGATTTTTGCATCAGATTGACCGATTTTTTTCATGGCCTCATCAAGCCTCAATTTCAATAAATCTGATTCCTTCTTGTAGCCCCAAACTGATCTTTCTTGTTCGTTTACCTGGGCCTTCAGCTTACGAAGTTCTTCAGAATCTTGGTCCAGGTCCTCCTCTTGTTGCCTTAATTTAGACTCTAAGTCTACTATGAGCTTGTTCTTCTCTTCTATGAATCCCCGTAATGATACAAGCTCCTGACTTAGTTCCTCGGATCTTTTTACCTCCAATGATAGGGTCAATTCCTTCTCACGAACCAAAGTTGACAACGATAAGACTTCTTTCTTCAGCTGCTCTGCCTTTTCAAGTTCTTGACTCAATGTCTCCGACTTTTTTAGCTCAGATGATAATGCAATGTCCCTCTCATTCACCAAGGCAGACAATGATGCAACCTCTTGCCTCAATCGCTCCACCTTCTCCATTTCCAGGTTCAAGGAATTATCCTTCTGTGAGATAACTGCAGCCAAAATGTTATTCTCTTCCGCACAAACCATGATAGAATTCACCAAAGATCGGGCATCGACAATCAATTCACCCAATATGACAGCATAAATATTTTCTATAATCTCAGTCTCTGCATGTGCATCTTCCCATCGACACTCAGAATCATGAATTAGCTCTCTCAAAATGCATTTATCTATCTGTGTTCTGATGAAGGTTTCTGTTTTTGCATCTTCGATCTCCCATTCAATTTTCGTTTTCTTCTTCAAAAGTGTTTTCTCCAGTGAATAATAGTTTGCCATCTGCTTCGCTGCCTCAGAAACCTGTGAAGCAAGTCGATCCAAATCTTTACTTTTGGTCACAAGCAAATCACGCAAACTTCTATTCTCCAACAACAGCCCATCTATTCTTCGCTTAAAACTAAATATTTTATCATGATCCTGTTGGACAGCATAAAAATTCTTAGCCTCAAGCAATACCCCATCCAACCTAAGACTTATATCTGGCAGCCTTTTTTTTAGCGCCTCCATCTCTTTCTCCTTCTTAGTGTGCGAAAGGCCCCTTTCTTTGAGAAATTGGCGCTTCAATCTAAATAATTCCTCAGTTTTTTCGTGAATAGAAGACTCTAATTGTCTTTTGATCTCGCTTATTTCTGTCTTATAATGGCTTATAAGTTCTTCCTTTGACATGTGCAACAACAGGGAGGATTCTGCAACTTCTGGGGCAGTTTTTCCAGAGTTTTCCTCAGACGCAACCCCATTTACACCCACCCGGGAAGAATCAGTAACAGCACTGTATTCATACAGTTTTCCAGAGACATGATCTTTCTTCTTGATATTATCCCATTCTTCATGAGATTCTTGCGAACCATGAGAGAGGTGGTGATGATGCTCCGGTTCAATGCTCAGCATGGACTTTGAAACAGATTTCAGTTCCTGGTGTAAATCTGAAATCTCCCCAATTTTCTTCAGCCAATAATCATTTTGAGCGTCGAAAAGGCTCTTCTGTTCGCACAACTTCGTCTCAAATCCCTCCCTCATTTCTCTCACGATGTTCTGCACAATGGCACTATCAACCTCCCTCTGAATCTCCCACTGCCACTGTTGTTCGTTAAGAGATTCCTGCAACAAAGAGCCCATTCCAATGCTGTTTCTAAATATAATCTTCATTATATCTCTCAAGGCATCAACGTTTCTGTCCATCTGGGTCAAACTCTCCAGGGACCTCCCTTGGTCCAACTGAGTGCCCTTCAAAAAATCTGAACTCCTCATCCACTCAATTTCTCTCTTGAGCACCTCCAGATGCTTCTCTGCAGCGACACTTAGACTACCCATCATTCCATCATCATCCTCCCTTGAACCCAGATGGGCGAATTGCACCTGAGATGGGCATGCCCCCCTCAAACCAGCAATGGGTTCATAAAGTTGTAGTCTTCTGTTCAGCTCCTCAATCTGGGCTTCCTTTGAAGAGATTGTCTCAGCCGACTCCTCTGCTACGGCGTTTACCATGCCTCTGATGACAGAATTACCCACCATCCTTGAGATGATCAGGCGGGAATTGATGTCCTCCATGTACAGGTCCAAATCCTCAAGAAGGGGGTTCTCCATGTAAGCTGAATCAACATCACCATCAATATCATGTTCACTGCTCCTTGGACTGCAGCTGGTTATCATGGAATCATCAATGGCCAAAGTAGCTCTTAGGTCCCTGGTGTCCAGATTGGGCATCAGCCTCTGCAATCCGGAAATTGGATGGCATAATGAGAACGATATTGAAGAGAGTTAAAAATAATTGAAGAACAAAGAACGATAAAAATAGAAAATAATCTTTATTTTTTAATCAATACTTGAAGGGGGTGGTGGTATGCAAAAGAAACAGTCAAAATTTATAAGAAATATACTTGAAATGCTCGAGGATATTTATAAACAAATCAAACAAACATATAACCACAACGGACGGAAAATAATTTTGGCTTCCAAAATCAGCACTTCAAAGAAAAGTTCCTCAGCCAAATTTATAATCATGAAGTAAACATAATAGTATAATTTTACAATATTTGCAGAATATGAAACCACGTCCTAGAAAGTTAGTTTTGAAAGTTAAATAAGCACTTCAAAGATAAATATTTTCAGAAAACAACTAGAGGAACCAGTCAAAAATTACGATCGTATACCGAAATAATCCAGAAGAACGTCCAAATAACCACAAAAAGGTAAAGCTACACAATTGAAAATGGTTTTGGAACTCATTTTTCACTACAAAAAGGAGTTTGCTAGCGAAAATTTTAAGTTCCGTCAGGGCATAAAAAATAAAAAAATTTTAAAAGCCACCCATGTATGAATTTAGAACTAAAAATTGTCGATCTCAGCAAGAAATCAAACGGGGGAAGCTAACATAAAATACTTCACGACCAATGGGTTTCCGTTCCACCAAATTTTAAGCGCGCAGCAAAAGCCGTAATCCCGCGGACGAAGTTCAGAATTCAATCCCAACAATTGAGGAATACATGCCCAAACGATATAATTCTAATGAGAAAGGTTGGGAATCACTGAAAAGAAAAAAAAACAGGAAACAAACACCAATTTAAAGTCACACGGTGAAGAACGGAAAGGAACAACCAATGTCGCCAGCCAACCCAGTTTCAGTGATATATCACTTGCAGATTAACTTAGAAGACGGGTGGAAACTGACATGAACTTTTGCAGCAAGAACTCGCACTTCTATGGACACACCTACCTTCTTCTTTCCTTGCGAAAATTCAACGGGTGATGGCCGTGACGACCGCGCCCCGAGAGCTGCTGCGGCGTTCGAATTTCCCGCCAGGGGACCGTTGCCTGCTAGGGCTCCCCCCGCCCGCCAGCCTTCTCCACTAGTGAGGGCGAAAAAGTCGAGAACCTTTTTCCGTTCATCCGAAGAATTCGTCCCTTTTGGGGGTGTCCACAGCGCTCGTGTGAGTTCCTAGGGTTGGAGAGAGAGAGAGAGAGAGAGAGAGAGAGAGAGAGAGAGAGATAGAGAGAGAGAGAGAGAGAGAGAGAGAGAGAGAGAGAGAGAGAGAGAGAGAGAGAGAAAGAGAGAGATAGAGAGAGAGAGAGAAAGAGAGAGATAGAGAGAGAGAGAGAGGTGGGGGAGACCAGGGAAGAGTCAAAAAGAAAGAACAAATGCCGAGAGAGCACAGTGGGAGAGTGTCCACATTTGTCAGCGAGCTAAAAACATAATATTTACAAAAGCCCCTCTAATAGTAGTAATTGCTATTGATCTGGCATCAAATGCACCAGTTTTCATAGGAAAGCAAATAACATACTGATAAGGGTTAGACAGATATTCATCGAAATATAGAGGCCTTCAAAATATTTCGCATTAAGAGGATCAACGAAGTCAATGGGAGCGCGCGGCACGTGGGTGACCCGTTAGATCTGCTGGCGTGGGTTTATTTACGAGGGTACCACTAAGTCCGAAAAGATCCGCATATTTTGAATAAAAGTTCTAAAGAGGACTGACTCCTAAATAATTTCATTTGCATCCTTAGATGCTTGCCAGATACGCGTGCCACGTCACCAGCCTGCCATTTCTACAGGCCACCGCAATACCTTTAACCGTTCTCTCTCTCCTCTCTCACCTTTAACCGTTTTCTCTCTCCCTCCCTGCCTCTGTTCTTTTAACCGTAAACGCGGACGAAGGAAGAGACAGAAAGAGGCGGCTGGCGGCGGAAAAACCACGTGGCAAGGCAACCGCCATCAGCTGACAAAGTATTCGACACGGCCAAAGCGGCCTCTATCACGTGAATAAACTCTCTTACCGTCGTCAAGCGCACCGAGTCTGACTCTCTCTCTCTCTCTCTCTCTCTCTCTCTCTCTCTCTCTATCGCTCGCTCCGGAAGGCAGAGTCAATTATCAGGTGGTAGACGAACATAAAGGAGGGAGGAGACAAGAGAATCACAAAATGTAATATAAGATGAAATATCATACTGAAGATTTTAAATATATACATACGACGAAAAATAAAATGGAACAAGAAAAAAATAAATTTGACGTTGAAAAGTAAATTGCGTTATGCAAAATCATATTCTTTTACCTTCTATATTTCAGGTAACATGATTTCTAAGTCCTTAAATATAAAGTCATTTAAATCAAACGTTCCCAAAAATTATTCATTTTAGAATCAAGGGCATGCATCACAGTTCCATCAAATATTTTAATTTTGGTGTTATCAATCCCAACAAGTATGGAAAAAACCATAATTGTTCATAACAACATATCTTAAATTAGATGACAAGGATTTTACTAAATATTTGAATGAGCTATGGAGGAAAAAAAGATGTAAACATTATCTTTATCCTCAAAAAAAAATTATGATCTCAATATATTATTTATGATCTGATTGAAATTACATATGTTCTACAAAATCAGAAACATGTATTACATTGTTAAATCAAATATTTTATGTTAGGAACATATTTTATCTTCTCAAATAATTTTTAAAGTAATAATTATTATAAAATAATTTTATGGATCTTTGCCATGCAGACTATAATTTCATAGTCATGGAGAAAATTACTCTCAATGAAAAAAATGGGAATTCGTTTGTCATAATTCAAGGTGGACATTCTTCTTTTATGACACCTTGAACATATAGTAAATGAAGGATGGTGCTTTAGTTGAGAAAATGTTTCTTAAAATTGCCAAAAATATGAAAATTTTGAAAAAAATTTAAATAATATTATTCATTTATCACCCAAGCACTAGGATAATATTCCATTCGTGGCACAATGAAAATGTCATAACTGATGGTTATTTGACAATGAAGTTCATTATTGAGCAAGAAATTACTTTAAATGGATCAAGGTAATGAAATTGTCAAACGATCTTACCTCTAAATTAGCCTTCACTCTTGAGATGAGTTATTTTCATTCATGTCCTTAGCCAATAAAAGAGACTTCCAAGTGTAAAGAATGCTCATGAAAGGGTTACATATAGCACCCTATTAATTTCTTAGCAGCACTGCCACATCAACCCATGTAAATCAGGCCATAGAGGACTCTAACAAAGCCAGCACACATCTTTTTTACTACTATAAAAATCGATATTATGCCAATATTTTTTAATGATTACCCCTATTGTCAATGTTGTCTTAATGATTGCTCCATAACCCGCAAATAAAGACATTGATATTTTAATAAATGTCCTTTTCATTGAAGAATTAAATAACCACTAATCTAGTGTAGAGATTTAATACACGATATTATTTATCATTGAATAACTAATCCAATTTTGATAATTTGTGATATTTGAGATTAAAACATCTGATTTGATAGATTGAGTAAATGGTCAATTTTATTCTATCTAAAAAAATTAAATAAGTTTGAAATTTTATATATTCATCCAAGCATAAAAACACTTACATATTTGTTGAGTTTTGGTCTTCACAAAGTTAAAAAAGGGGGTTGAATTGATTACACATTTTATTTTATTTGAGAAATTTATTTCCAAAATATTCCCCTGTATTATTTAATCAGTTAAAGCCTATGAATTATAGATATTGACTTATGATTTTATTATGTTTCAGCATTCAGCCTACATACTCTCCAAGAACACTCTATGTCCTTGGACTCCACTATTATGACTATCTTGATCACAGCTACCAATTACAAGTACTTATCTTCCATGAAAATTCACCTATAAATGTTCTCTTAGATTCACGACTCTCAGAAACTCAGCAAATTTTAAAGAAATAGATACCATACGTGATTACTCAAAAATATAATCACAAGTTCTTCCACAATTTAAATATGAAATAAAGTCATTGTGGATTATTTCTAAAAGTAGACTTAATGTGCTCAAACTTTATGATGAGGAGGATGATGATCAAGGATTGATTTTTGTTGTCTTCTTGTCATAAAGATGTTAGCTAAAGATGGAAGGTGTTTTTCTTTGAAATGGTTGAGGATGGTCATTAAATGCTTCAAGAATATTCCTCACCTTTGTGTCTTCGCCCAATTTGCCCATAAGGAACTCACAGCTTCCTTCTGATTTTCTTAGAGAAAATCTAAATGTAATTCTCAAGGTTGTGGAGAATAAAAGATAGTCATTAAGCTCTTATTATTTGTTGAAAATTTTTTGCATTTTTCATATTCAAAATCACTTACCATTCTTCTTCTTCTCATAATAATAATATTTTTAGAATTGATTCAAAATTCAAATGGCTAGAAAATGAATATGGTATTCCCTTTAAGAGTTTAGATATCCTTAAGATAAATCAATATGTGATTCTCTTAAAGCACAATGTAAATATCTAAGTTTTATCAATTCAATCAAAGACCCATAAGGATATAATATCATGAAAATAGGGCTGAAAAATATCAATATTGAAAAACTAATGATTTAACAATAAAATCTTATTAGGACCACCTCAAATAAAACAAGTTCACCAAATAAACATCTTGAATCAAGATCTTAATATTTGTAATCACAATTTGGTGATTAAAAGTATCTAGAATAATTTTATAAAATATAATTCTTAATATCTATAAATGTATATATATTAATGAATAAGTAATTTAAATTCAATCAATTGAAGTAATATCAATATTCTTTGAAAGTAATGATATAATATCAAGAGTAAATAGTGAACTAAATAAGCTTTCATACCCATTTTAAATTTGTTATTGTCTTGTTGATTATGATATGTTTATCATTACTTTCTCATTATGGAATACTATGTAAATATTGACACTGTTCATGGTTATGCACAGCATGATAATTTCATATAATGAAATAAATCTAATATATGAATTCAACCTTATTGGTCACAAGTATGTTCAATCACTCTCATCTTAACATTTAGCAGGATTTTATTGAATTATATATAAATATTTTCATGTTTAACTTCATGTCAAGTACATTCAAGATTAGACATAATTTAATCTTTCAATTGATTTTATGGTTGTTTTTCATCATCAAAATATATTTCATTTGAGGCACCAACAATATTTAGGATGATTATATCTTTTTTTTCATTGGTTACTACTTGCTAAGTACAATATCACCTCAAATTTAAGCCTTTGACACCAACAATTGGTGCAATTAAGCTACAAGTGCTAAATTTTTGTATAATATTATTGACCTTAGATTAATCTATAGCGTACTTTGATATGGCTCTAGTGAGAGTAATTTATTTATTCAACTAGTTGAAACTTTATTTTGATTGATTGGACATCTCCAGAACTTAGACACAACCTTCTTAGTAATTTTCTTGAGAAAAAATTGATTTTGTTATTTTTTGAACACCTAATTTATAATCTCAAGTGGATTGCTCAAATATTATTTTTTTACAATGACTATTCATTTCCAATTTAATTATTAGTTATTACAGCAACACCTAAAATCTGTCCAAAAAATTCTTTTTAATCATGTAAACTTTATAAAAGACTGACATGTTTAACTTTTTTCCATTGGTTGGATTGTCTTCTTCTTGAAATTAGATTTCTAACAAGTGTATGTATGCCCATACTTGTGATTAAATTTCACATTAAAAATTATATTAATAAGAAAATGTCAGATTTCTCACTTATACTTTGAAGCATGAGATGATTTCTGAATTCAATTTCCAAGGTTTTATTTCCTATGAGTTTGATGGCCATGTTTAGTAATTAAATCACCTCAATAATCAAATGTCACAAATTCAATATTTAGCTTAACAAGGGCTGATCTAAGCTATAGGCACTTTGTAAATGGTAAAAAAAATTCAGTTTTAATTATCACCAATTAAATTAAACATTGAAATAAAATTCAACAAAATTTTCAATGATTGAAACATTTAAGTCCATGGCTGATAAATATTTTATATATGATAATTGTTATTCTGTTGGCATATCACATTGTAATTTTAATTCTCTACACTCAAACAATTCAGCATTCCAATTTAGCATTGAAATTCAACATGAGTTTTTTAAAATTATGATTTTATTGTAAGAAAGAATTATAATGAATTCATAAAACCAATTTTATGATTAAACATATAACCAAAAATATAAAAATATATAATATTCTTTAAGAGGAACCTTATGACTGTTTGAGAGATGTTAAAATGAGTCGTCATATTGTTAATTCTTCTTATGGGGTGACAAAGGAGAGAATTTTCTTTGATTTTTGGACTTAGAACAGTCAAAAGATGATTTTAAAAAATTCCTCAATAAAAAGTAATTATATTTATTCTAGTAGCTTGCATTATTCCCATATTATTTTATATTGCCATGCCAACTAGGAAATGTACACTTCTTACAATTAAAAAAAGGAAAATTTTGCAAACATTCCGCCAAGAAAGTAAAATATTTTTTTAATGTATTTAAGGGTCACATAGATATTAAATATTTTCATAATATAAATTATCTCTTTACCCTTGTATGTGCTTTCATCAATGTTCTTATTTAATGAGTCAAATCACTTCCTTGGGTGAAACTTCTCTTAGTTTGTTTTGATTATTTTCCTATTAGATGAGTGGACCAATTTTCTTAGTTCAAGCATTAAGTGCTCTTTATAAGGTGAGTTGACTACTTCATAGCGTGTCAACTTGCTCATTTCCCAAACAAAGTGAGTCAACTCAATTAATTTAAGTAAAGAAATAAAACATTGCAAGTCCAGATAAATCATAGATTGGGATATGAGTTATAACATAATTTTATCAATTTGGAATTATCATTGTACCATAATCTTATCAATACATCTTACAACTTTGAGTATCCTCTCTTCCTAAAAAAATCAAAAGGCATAATAAGTCTTGCAGTTAGTCTTGAAATCACATAAAAAATTTAACAGTCATATAACTACTTTTGAATATTTGTATGAAATCTTAGCATCAATGTCAAATGTAAATATTATTTTACCCTTATCTGTATTTGCAACATCAAATTTCAAATGTTGACAGTACAATAGGGTCATAATGATGCAAAATCAATTCATGATTTCATATACCTGATTGATCTTTTTTCCAAGGTTCTTGCTACTATGAAATAAACTTTCAATTTATTCGAAAATGTATCTCAACTATGGATCTTGGACATAAGGTGAAGATATTATATATTGATAAAATCTCACCAACTTTTAGCAATACTCTTATAAATGACATCAATCCTCAAAGAGTGATTGATGAACTTTCTTCACAATTGGTATACAAGCCTCTACCAATAGGATTCGTTTCTATGAACGTTATACTTGTTAGATTTTAAGATTTTGATGTTCTTATGTAATCACATAAAGGTAAAAGAAAATTTCATCGTAAATTAGATATAATTCATTTTTTGTGGAAATATTTTTTTAGGCATCATATGAAGAAAAGATATATTATCAGATACATACAAGAAAAAATCGAATAATAACAAAAGAACAAGTTTTAGAAAAAAAAATAGGGGAGAGAGAATGTCAACTAATAAAGAAGAGGGATAATGTATCAACCAATTAAATATGTGTCTACCATCCAAATTTCAAGAGAAGGTAGGAAGTGTGCTGACCTATAAAAGTATATCTTGACCCAAATGTAGGCTTAAAAATTTTAAACCAAACATTAGGAGAGAGAAATAAAAGTTCTCTCTCCAAGATATGTCATGTCTAACATCGTAGAATATTTGACACATTTAGGAAGGTCTCTGAAAAGGGAAACATATCTTGATAAGTCGAAGAATCAAAAATATGCCAAAAAATTGTGTTGATATGGGTCTACTCATGTGTCAACCCAAATAAACGTTGATCAATCAAATCTCAAATATTTGGATTTCAATGGTCAATATTTTGGGCTCTACAGAATAGTATTGCATAATACATGAGATTGGCATAGTGGATTCGTTATAAATGACTTTTAAACAATTAACTTGAGGCTTTGAAAAAGTATATATAATATCTTAACGACCTGATCAATAATTATAATATTTAGGGAGAAATTTCATTTGAAATAAAAATTTTAAAATCGTAAATAGTGCTCATGAGAGAGCACTTGTGAATTCATGAACTAATTATAAACGACGTTATTAAAGAACATAAATTAAGCCTTAAATGTATAAGTCACAAGCTCCTCAATCTTTGAGTCCAGAAGAATTGTTTTAGACAGCCCCTAAATACAAAAGGAACATAAGAATACCTATCAAACTCATCCAAAAATATTGATATAACAAAGAGAATGAAATGGTGTATAATACCCCCCCCTTGAAGTGATGGCGTGGTCCTTCAAATATATCAAAAATCTGGTGTGAGTCTCTTTAAAAATCATATCAGTTTACGAGAAAAACTAAAACTTAATTAATAGTAACACAAGCACTATGATTACGACTCTCACACATTATTCAAAATTTTTTTAATTTTATACTGTTTTTGGACCTTCCCTCGTTTTAGCCCACATTTTATGCTTTTAGACAACATATTCAACCCTTTCTTGTTTCTTTCAGTAGTGTTCTAGACAGCGAACATGGCATCTCAACTTTAAAACTCAATCAACATCATATCATTCATCAGATTATTTTCATCATGAAACTAAAAAATAAATTATTTTTTTCAACATTATTCCCTCACAAAGAGATATTTAATTCAGCCCAATGTCAAATAATATATCATAATTTTTAAAAAAAGGTACAATGTGTCATCAAATCTATTAGAAAAAATTTTGGTAAAGAAATCCAAATGCCACATTAGGAGTGTAGCAAAATCGATAACTAATAGCTTTTCCATTTCTCGTCCATCCTAAATAACTAAAATAATAGTGCCAACATATTTTTATGGATTAAAGTAAAGTCGAAATTCTAAGGTCTGAAAAACACGAGGAATTACTTCTCATTTTGAATCTCTCTCTCCTTGATGGTTGCCTTAACCAATAAAGAGGCATTCAATGGAGAAGATGGTGCATGTGGGACGTTCAAAGGTGCCTATCTATCTTCAACTCATCAATAACCTATCGTTCCTCCTTTTTCATAAAAGTATTCTTATCTGATTTATACTCCAATGCATGTCCTTGCACTCATAATCGTCCCATTAGAGCAAAGGGGAGCTTAAGAGCCATAAAAATCTGTTTTCTTATTCTCTTGTCACATATTCTTAGCCTCATAAAATCTGTTAAACTGCATCAATTTTGTATACCTTCTAATATTTTTCCCGTATTTATCAGCAGGAAGGAAAAGAGGCTCCAATCTTCAGTATACCTCAAATCTTGGATTAGCAGGCGCTTCTCAGGCATACATGGGTAAGTTAGGACTTTAATTGCAGCCATTTGCTTAATTTTTAGTCATATATTTCTTATCTGCTGAGATCCGGGAAGCACTAAATATGACCAATGTGCTAATAACATCCATGGAACGGAACCTCTGCAGCTCAATCCCATGTTCTACGCAAGAATAAATTAGATAAAAGAAAATTTTCACGTAGGAGAACTGCTCTGGAAATATTAGATCAGCAACAGACATTCGTGTGAAGGAACAAACAGTAAATGTACAGACAAACCACATTTTTATCCCCGAGTTTTTCTTTTTCATTCAGAAAAAATCGTGTTCTGAACTCGTAAATACTTTTTAAGTCCTCACCAAGTGTGGAAGAACCGGCAACAATTACATCATCTACGCAATTTGTGCGGAAGACTGGATTCGTGAACTGAGACGTTATCATATTTTAATCTGAATATTTTTCATGAACATGACTAAAATGGTTGACCATTTCTTGCTTCCCAAATCTTGAGATTAACCAGAATTTATTTTGATATTTTTCGGCTTTATAGACTGCTAGGCAGAAATTTCAGGTGGGATATGACTTCGCTTCTCACCTCCTCTCTCTTTATCTTCCCTGAACTTGTGCATGGGAATGGCTTCTCCCACAACATGTAGATCTTGGGTATTTTGAATCTGAAAAAAAGAAGAAGAAGATGAGGATGAGAGAGAGAGAGAGAGAGAGAGAGAGAGAGAGAGAGAGCTCTACTTGGAAAGCTCAAAATCGTCCGGAGATTATTTCTTTACATGATTCAAAAGAAATTCCAAAGTTGAAAATTAATGTCCAGGACTTTATCATTTGTATGAGAGCTTTCAGCAATCAGACCACATGCTTATTACAGAAAAAATAAAATAAATAATAAATAACGAATTGAGGAAACAGAAATGGACATCATATGCTTCTATGGTCTCCTTCGAGCTGGTGTGATCGTCAGGCAGGCCTCAGTGGCTTAGGCTGAGGAAAATAAACCAGGTTTATTGATAATTCACGGCATGAAGGGAAAAAAGACCAATTAACCCAAATAAATAATATTAAAAAGCAAGCGTAGATTAAACCAAACCTAAGAATAAAATGAATGGGATGACATAGGAGTGTTAAGTGTGATACACAGTTAAATCTGTAAAAGGGGAAAAAAAAAACCTGAAATGGCAAATGAAAGACCCACAGTTGCACTATTTCAAGTCCTAAAAGTTCATAATGTTATTTCTGAATGGGGGTAAATTACGGTGTATTTTCCTAACTGCGGAAGAATGACTGTTGATATGATGTCTTACACAATTTAAGATCCTGTTTTTTATTTCTTCTTAATTATCTCTGTTCATTCAATCAGCACTTTAATTTAAATAGTACCTGGACAAGTGCCTCTGTCTGCAGTTTATTTGAAGGATACGAGAAGATAATTGGTTTGTCTCTTTTGAAGGAGCAGATCCACCGTCAACCCACTCCCAGTCCTCCTTGACGCGGACACAAGCAGTTATCATCTCTGTAAACTTGGCGTCAGGGATCCCAACAACAACCACAGAGGCAATACCCGGGTGTTGAAGAAGAACATTTTCCACCTAAGAGATCCGATCATGATGGTGTTAATAAAATTGCTGACATTATTGGGAAGGATTATAAGACTACCGAGCACTGGACGGCAAAGAAAATTGCTAATTTTAGTTTTATGCTGTAGTCAATGGATGGATCACATCTTTGATGCATTCATGAATGAAGCCGATTATAACATTATGAAAGACTGAATGTTACTAATCTAAGTGGCTTTATATTTTATAATGGGTATAAATTAAGTTTTAAGTGTGTACAGGATGATTACATTTAGCATTAAAGGCAACAGGTTAAAAAGTGTGACAGACTGGAACATAAAAAATTACTAAAAATGAGTAATTTTAGACTGCAAACTATGGGTGAAGTACCTCTTCAGTCTACAAGTTAATTACATTTCCGTAATCAGTGGCGACTGGAATGCCCCAAAATTATTTAATTAGATAATTTTAAACTTGAATCTATGGATAGATCACATCTTCAGAAAAAAATTAACAACATCTGTAAATTTTGACGAAAATTGGTTATAAGTCTATTGGGCACTGAAGACCTACGAATTATTCGTTCAAGTAAATCTCAAACGCATTCAAGGACAGATCACCTGTTCTGTTTACTCATTAGTTAAGCTTATATAACACTGATCTAGATGCATATGAGACTACGAAACACTAGAAAGTACACAAGCTTACTATTCAAATAATATAAAACTTTCTTATGGATAAAGCATTTCTTTCACCCACAAATTATTTGCATTCCTCCCATTAGTGGAAAATGGTTATGATCGTTAGCTACTGAAAGTGCAAAAAATTACTCATTTAAATGGTCTAAGAATTTTTCTATTATAGATCGGTCAACTCAACAGCCAAAACATTTATCACATTTATGGTATTAATGGCAAATTTCTGTCAGATTATGAACCATTGGAAGGCCAAAAAATAGAAGTAGATTAAGACTGTAAATTATGAAGATATTACCTCTTCGGGATACACATTCTCTCCCCCACTTTTGATCCGACCATTTGTTCGGCCCACCAGCCATAGCTCGCCATCACCATCAATCCACCCGGTATCCCCTGTGTCAAGCCACTCATTTTCTCTCCAGCCCAGAGTCTCCACATTGGCTCTGCTCCAACATCGAACCATCAAGTGGGGACCCCTACTTAGAATGCTACCAACCACCGGACTAGAGTTGCCAGTGCTGCTGCCTCTTATGCATAATTCTACATGATGCGGAGGTTTGCCGACACAGACACCCCTGACTCGATGAGCTGGTGAACCAGGTGTGGCTATAACGCTCTTAAGAGAAGCGGTTCCAACCTTGGGCGACGTTGGGTCATGAAGGGTCTTGAATGTAAGAGAAGAGCATGCTTCAGTCATCCCTGAGAAAAAGAATTATTATGAGGCTATTTATAATTTACAACAAAAGGTAAAAAATTGATGTAACCAGGAATTGGATGCGAATATTTATGCCTGAGGAAGTTCGTCCAGAAAACATACCATATGCAGAAATGAGCTTCGCACAGGGAAACATACGCGTAGCAGCACAGATGAGGTCATGAGAGAGACCACCACCGCCATTGAGAACCTTCCTTACAGATTTTCCACCAGTCCATTCTTTTTCTTTCCTGATTAAAAGTTGCCCGGTCGTCAGGAGATTAAAAGAAAGCCCAAAATGAAAATAAATGCTAACGTTCACATCATATAAAAGGAGCATAATTTCTCGTGGGCATCTATATATATAAGTTTTCAGAAAAACACACATAAATTGAGAATATAAAAGAAAACCCAAAATGAAAATGAAAATAATGTTTGCATCATCTAAAATACACATAATTACTCATGGGCATCTCTTTATAAGGTCTCAGCAAAGTTCATATCACATCCATTGATTAAGACATTGAAATAAAATGTCATCATAATTGAATTTTTCTGAATTTTCTGTTGGTCTGAGGCAGGAGCGGAAGAATAGACATAATTCCCCTATGTTTGGTGTTAATTCCAAAGAAAGTTATCTTTCAACTGGCGGAAGCTGTAATTTCAAGGGAAACTCATACCCAATGAACGATGCCAGAACAGCGACCATTGCAGGAACGGTGATCAGAGAAGTCACTTGATGCTCCTCAATGGACCGAACAGCTACATTTGCATCAAATTTGGGTTGGAAAACGTGACAACCACCCACCATTAGCATGGTGATGCAGGAAGAAATTCCACCAATGTGGCACAAGGGTGCTGTGTGGAGATAAATCTGTAAGAAAAGAACCCACTAGTTAATCTTCGATCTGTATATTTTTTTCAGAAAAGGAGATATTATAAGACCATACATCATCCTCATTATACCCAACAATGGAAACTTTCGCGTACGATTGGATGATCAGAGACATGTGGCTGATGGCAATACCCTTTGGCTTTCCGGTGGTTCCTGTGAACACAGTTGAAATAATTTTTAACAATAGCTTAGATGTAATGCTGACGACCCAATTGCAAATTAATTTCCAATAGCCAAGTCACGATAAAATTTTTTTTTTTTAATAATGCACTTAAAATTTGGCCCGAGTCAGCCAATCTTGGATTAGACTCGGTCTGCAACCATTCAGTTGGGCCAGAATCGGCGATCCAGCCAGGACTGTCTGGTTCGACTGACCCAAATGATCACATTCATAGGGTTCAAATAGAATAAATGTCATGGCCCAATAGTTATGATCCCTCAATAGTAAAAATATATTATATAATATTATAAAAAATGAGTTAATATTTTTTCCGTCCCACTCCAAGACTGGTTCATACCCAGTCAACAGAGAACATATATTGTGCCATTTTAAATGTTCCAATTTTAATATGATTTCTATTTTTGGCTCTAATATGCCGAATCTGACCCCAAGTACCCTGGAACTGTGCCTCAAGAACTTGTCAAATTACAAGCTCACTCTCTATTTTAAACATTTTTGACAGGAATAATCTGGAATTTACTTACCTGAAGTGAAGCATATGAGGGCTATATCTTCTGGCGCCCATGTGTAATCAAAGATTGGACCTTCGACAGGCTTCTTTATAATATATTGGTCAAGCCCTGGCAATAAATCCAAAAATTTTAATTTTTTCAGAAAAATGTTAATCTAATTAATTTATAATTTTCTGATATTATCAGGATTTTCCTATATAATGAGGCACAAAAAATTTAATATGTCACTGAGTGTTTGGCTTTTTAAATACAAATAGCAGAGAGAAAGCATGATGATGGTGTAAAATGCCATAGTTTTCCATAATTAAAGAAATTCATGATATCAACCACTAATTATGAAAAACATCATGGATTACTTACACCACACGAAAGATAGGTTAAGCAAGAAGCATATTGTTAACCAAGGATTTGAAAAGAATTGAAATAATTACGTCATCTGGCACGCTAAAATAAAACTTAATATTTTATTTACATACACTATTCATATCAAAAATCTCGTCGCCAAGAAGGGAGAAGATGATATATACTTTTTGATGAAAGAAATATATGGTTGTAAATGTAATAGTAAAACATATGACCCCGAAGTTGACTTTCCTTCTTATCGGAGGGGTTTCCAGGGAAACATTGATTATGGGTATGTATACAATATACAATATTATAATGAAAAAGTTAAATCAATAATAAATAAAGTATGATATGTGCCTATCACCTCTCTCTCTCTCTCTCTCTCTCTCTCTCTCTCTCTCTCTCTCTCTCTCGCTCGCTCGCTCGTCTCCCCCTGTTCTAGATTTGAGAGGCCATCGACAAGAGATCCGCTCACCACTTTCATGGCCGTTGAGGCAGCGAGGGGACTCCCCCATGAGAACGCACCATCGGAGGGAGGGCACGGAGCCGTCCCCCAGCTCCGCCGCCCACCGCCGGCAACCGTCGTCCACCGCCAGCGCCACCGGCTCCACGGCTGTCATCGCTTCCTTCGCCTCCTTGTAACTCTGCAACTCGAACTTCTCGCAGATGACAAAGAAGGGGGAGACATCTGATATTGAACGCTGACGGACGGGAGACTCACCCAGCGGTAATTAAGGGGGGCGGCGACGCCGCCGACGAGAACCACGGCGAGGAGCCACTCGATGAACCACTCACTGCAGCAGCAACAATGACGACGGAGAGAGGGAGCCCCACCATCTCCTTCCCCATTAGCCCTTCCTCTCCACGGAGGTTCCTCAGAGGAATGGAAATCGAAATCGAAATCGGCGCCTCCCTCCGGCGAGGCGAGCATTTGGGGGACTCCGGCGAGCGTACCTGTTGTAGGAGGCGATGGCGACCACGTCACCCCTCCGCACGCCGAGCGCCGCAAGGCCGCGGGCCAGCCTGAGGACGCCCTCCACGAGCATCCCCCCCGTCCTCCTCGCGCCGCTCTCGCTGCAGATCGTCACCACCTCGTCCCGCCGGCGGGCGAGTATGCGGCTCAGACATTGGCAAATATGGCCCTTGGAATAGCTGCTCATACTCTCTCTCTCTCTCTCTCTCTCCCCTCTACGTCTCTGTCTCTCTAGCTATCTGTTTATCAGTCTCTCTATCCATCCATTTATCCTATCTTCCCCGCTTCTGCCGCCGTTCCTCGGATTACATGGGAGTCATGGGAGTCGTAGATAATCTTTACCAGAAGACCCCTCAATAATAGCGTCTCCATGGCATTCCGACGTAATCCAGGAGAGCCGTTTCGTCATTAAATCGGCATTCGGTCTTCTCACGTGTGAATTTATAGACGATCCCGACGGGCCTGGCATGGTCAACTGCTGACTCTTTCGGGTATCTGGTCATCGCGACGAGAACAGTGAGCCCCACCAGCCCCCTACCCCCTCCATCACGTAGTCTCATAAACCGTTGGTAGATCGCTAACTGATTGAAAATCATTAATTTAGACCCCGGCTTTAAACCCGAGCTCGGCGTGGAGCAGAAATAGAGAGAGAGAGAGAGAGGAGGGACTACGAAACGAAACAAAAAAATAGCATTCCTTTATAGCAGATGGAGCCATGCAGGACGTCGTTGTCCGTGGAGCTATTCTATATTTACAGGATCTTCTTTTTCTGCTCTCTCTCTCTCCCCTCGGCGGCGCCGTCGCCGGCGGTTGGAGGGGGGGAGGGGTCAGGAGAAGCGGCGGAGGTGGCGGAGGAGGGTAGTGGTCTTGAAGGGGCTCCAGGACTTGCGGCGGTGGGGGTTGTCGGAGAAGAGGCCGGCGGCAAGGGCCTGCTGGAACCAGAGCTCGAAGGCCTCGTCGTCGTCCTCCTCCTCGGTGGCCACCATCTCTGCGTCGAGGCCTCCCCTCGTGGGGTGATCCCCCCCAACCACCATGTTCACATGGAAGCTCGGCCGGTGAGTGTTCGCTCTGCACGCCATCCCCTGCCATCCATACCCCCCCGACGGACCAGAAGCCAAATCAGGAAACAAGTCTAGAGCGAGAGAGAGAGAGAGAGAGAGAGAGAGAGAGAGAGGGATGCATGGAGCTGACCTGGCAAATGGCCCACTCCGAGACGTCAAATATCTTGCTCTCCGCACAGACGAAGGCACGAGGGATATCTACCTGGAAAAGAGCAAAAAAAACAAGCCAGAGATCTCCATCACAACACCTCGAACACATAGAATAGGGCATGCTTGACTTTTCCGCTGCGTACTTTTCCAGCGTCAACCTCAACGTTTAAACGCATGTGAGGTGGAGCGTTCTAACCTGGTGAATTTGGGGCAATTAATTTATCCAAAAGCAAAGAAAAATCATTCGTGGCTACACTTTTCGATCATGAATCTTAATATTTAACTCATGACCCAAGAGAATCCGGCCAGCGCATCTGAAATTTGCGAGTTAGGTGGCGTTTAGTCCATTCAAGACCCAAAAATATACAAGTACCAGCTCTATCCTCCTCGATCATCATTATTGGTGTTTATCTAAGAAGAGGTGTACGATCGAAAGTCAGCTCTCCTCCAAGAGATTTCTTAACAGAGCATCTCAAAGGCATGACTCCGGCCTCCTGCTTGCCCTTTTCATTCAAGGCGCCGACATATAAATATCAGTTGTCCTTTTCGATCGTCAATCTTTTACTATTTAAAGAAATATAAAGGATCTAAGATGGACTGTCAGCCGCCGCCCATGAGATTTCTGGACAAGGCATCTCAAATGCATGAATTTGGGGGCGTTTAAAACTTATCCAAGACTAATTATGCTATTGGGCATTTATTTTTCCGATCACCACTGGCAATAACTAGATCAAGTCTCTAGAGAGAGGGGGTGGGGGGGAGATCCAATGAAAAAAATGGGAAATTTCACCCTATTAACAACAGGAAAATATGCCACAAATATGGATGATAAACCTGAGCATCGATTTCGATATAAAAATGAAAAATCCAAGCTTTAGGGTCAGTAATTTCTTCATCATAAATCGGACAGGTGGGAGGTACCTTTCCGGTGCTCGAAGTGAGTGCAGAGCACCCCAATTCGACCCACCCATCCCCGTCGCTCGCTGGATGATGCTGCCGGCAATCCTGATCCAACGCCGGCCACCCATGAGAAGACAACCAAGAGAGCCGGCCAGCAGCGCCAGATGGCGTTGTTGGCCGAAGAACGTGGCGAGACGGGGAACAAGGAGAAGAAGCTCCGTAGTTAAAGGATGCGGTGAGAAGCAAGAAGCCTGACCTGGCACCACCTGGCCCTGGCTTTGCTCCGGTAGGTGCAGATCCAGTTGTGGGAATTGCCGCATTTTGTGCACTCTATGCGCCTGGATTCCTCCGGACGATACTCCACCCCATCCTGCCGAATCCAATGGCGGGGGTCATCGTACAAGAAGACGACGGAGGCCGCATATAACGGCAGGAACCCACCTGCGGGGACGAAGAACGGGACATCTCGGAGATGACCCTCGATTCCTCCTTGCTCAGCTGCTCGTCGTAGCCCCTCCTCTTCGTCGCATCCGCCAACACCTGGAGGTTGCCCACCGCTGAGATGCCGGAGAGGATATCGGCCGAGAAGCGCCATTGTTCCAGGAGGGGCCCGGCAGCCTTACCTCGTACGCCGTCTGGAGCTTCTTGAATGACTCGCTCGCCAGAGGGTTTCCCATGTTTTTATCGGGGTGGACGAGCACAGCCTGTGTAATCGAATGGAGCGCGCAATGGCAATAAGCCCAGAGCGAGAGACGATGCCCCTCCGCGGGGAAACCCTAAAATCAACAGAGATCTGACCTTTCTCCGGTACTCCTTCTTCAGCACAGCGAGATCGATGGCCGTGCTCCGGGGAAAGCCCAGGGTCTCGTAGTGGTTCAGGCTTCCCATTATCCTCCTCATCTCCTCCAGCGAACCCAGATCAGACTTCACCGCCTTGCTGGGAGAGCAGCTCTTCTCCATCTTCACAGCACTCTCCGAGGCGGACGCTCTGCAGGGCTTGACCGGGTCAACGTCCTCCGGCTGACCAGCTGAAGGAGAAAACTCGCAGTCTTCGGGGAAGTCGTCCGCCGGGGGCTCGGGCCTCCTGGTCTCTTCATCCTGGGAGGCCTCGCGGGCGCGCTCGTAGCCTCGGAGGAAGCCCACCAGGAGATCGTTTGAGAGGAAGGCCAGGTTTGCCGACAGTAACGTCCCGATCCATCCAACCCGAGCATACACAGAGTAAACACAGTAAGCGGCCACCATGAAGACCAGCACCCGCGCGCGATTCAGGAAGAGCAAATAACCTGAAAATTTATCATGGGAAAAAAATCGTATTATTTTTTTTTTCTTGTTTTCATTGTGGTGACGATTGATCATCCCCAATCTACTTTTTCCTTTTTTTTCCCCTTTTTTTTTGTTTACTGATGAGGTTCAGGAAATGTACCAAAGATGGGGAGCGTACTTCCAACTATAAATAGCATCCCGGTGACCCAGAAGTCTCCATAGATCCACATGGTCAAAATTCCAAACAGGCCGACAATGAAGATTCCAGGTGTATAGCCCAGATATCGAACTGTCGCACAAGCAGCCCCCTGAGATCACCAAGCGGGGGAAAAAAAGTCAACCATCATCGCACTTAAAATAGATGCACCAAAAAGCAGGCTATTGGAGCAATAGCTAGAAGACTGGTTTCATATCAATATGATTTCCTGTAGAACAAAGGAAAAATAATGACGCTAGAAAAAAAAAACTAACACACCCGAAAAATTATAAAATACGGCAGATGTTATACGAAAAACATGGCTACGAGAGAGCTCGGAGGGATATGTGACTTAGCATTCAGGCATATAGATCACAATGTATTTTGACCCCCACTTCTGGCTTCAGACAGACAAGATCCAAGCACCAGAATCTCGAATAGGGAAGTTACGGCATGAAACTATCCGATCATTCTTCTTCTTTATCTAGCATCATCATACGCTGTTCATTATGAATTTTGCAGTTGCATCCTCATTTGAATCGCCAAACCTTCATGTTGCATCCTCATTTGAATCGCCAAACCTTCATATTGCAACCTACATCTCCTTCCATTTTTGTTTCCCGCATCGATGAGATCCGGTTGCCAACTTATGGAGAAACAAATGCCACAAGAGAAGACAGCAAGACAATTCAAAACCGAGGATTGATTCCTTCTAAAGAATAATATGTCATAAAAATGTGACACCATAAGCTGTTTATTAAGAATTTTGCAATCGCATCTTCATATGAATCGTCAAACCTTCATATTGCAACCTACATCTCCTTCCATTTTTGTTTCCTGCATCGATGAGATCCGATTGCCAACTTATGGAGAAAAAATGCCACAAGAGAAGACCGCAAGACAATTCAAAACCCAGGATTGATTCCTTCAAAAGAATAATGTGTCATAAAAGTGTGACACCGTAAGCTGTTTATTAAGAATTTTGCAATTGCATCTTCAAATGAATTGCCAAACCTTCATATTGCGACCTACATGTCCTAATTTTGTTTCCCACATCGATGAGATCCGGTTGCCAACTTATGGAGAAAAAAATGCCACCAAAGAAGACAGCAACACAATTGAAAACCAAGGATTGATTCCTTCAAAAGAAATTGCGTCATAAAAGTGTATCACCAAAGCAACGTTAAGCCCAGGTTTAACGATGCATTGGTGAGAAAAAAACCATAAGACGATGGCTGCACTGCGTCTGCAAATTTTGAGCTAGAGATCGACAAAGTATGATTATTCCATCTTCCAGCCGGGATCAGAAATCAGAGGAATTATCTGAATGTCATGATATTTTGCAATGAAATTGTGTTCAGAGCACATCTTGGAACCCAAATCTTCTACATCGGAAGAAAAGAACGCAAATGGGAGAGACTGACCAAGATCAGATGAGCATAAACTAAGCAAGACGTTGACGTCAAACAGAGGAAACAGCTCCAGAGGATGACGAAGATCACCGCCGTGCCTAAGCCAATCATGGACCGGAAGCCCCTCGCAGCACAATCTCTCCACTGCACCAAGAGCATCAGCAGGAAGCTACCAAGTTTCTGGCACCCGCTGAAAATCAAAGGCCAGTGTTGGTCGACAAGAGATCCAAGCGCATCGCCGACGCCGTTGGCCGCCACCTGGGCGCCCGTGATGGCCTGCTTCTGCGACTGCAACCATTGCCAGCCTTGCTTCAAGAGACCGATATCTCCCATGGAAAACATGGACCTAGCACCGCCCCCCGGGAGGATCTCTTCTCGCGAGCGGCGATATTAACAGAGCTCGAGGTCACCAGTTCGCGGGAAATCTGCTAAGCATCTTCCTAATTGCATCAGCGAAAATAATCTCCTCAATATTTCCTAATTCCCAGCCTAGAAAGGGACAGATTGGTCCCGGTCTACAGTGCCCATAGGAAGACCAGTCATCTCCCTCAGCACCGCCGGCCGGCGCCGAGGAAGAACAGCTAAATCCAGGAGGAAAAATGGCGCAGCCAGATGATCCAGGTTCCTCCTCCGCAATGTGCCTCAGGCCACCGACAAAGGCGAGCCTCCCCCTCCCGAATCACCTCCCGAAACCCTAGAAAAGAGAGTCCACGGAAACAATCCGACCCCTCACCGTCGTTCCCCGAGGAAAAGCAGATCGGAAGAGGAAAATGCGGAAAGGGGGAAAGCGGGAAAGGTGGACCAGAAGAACACCCCCACCCCGCCCTCGCCAATGGACGAACGATCTGGAATCCAGACGAAGCGATGGAAATCCTCTGGCTGCGTTCTCTGAGGAGAGGAAACGGGGACGAAGGTCATGGAGAACCCAGTACAGGGATGACCTCTAGCTCTCTCTCTCTCTCTCTCTCTCTCTACCTCTAGCGGTGGCGTGCGTTTCCTCTACCAGGCCGGCTAGAGAGAGAGAGAGAGGAGAGAGAAGAAAGAAGAGAGAGAAAGAAGAGAGACGGAACTTTGGGAGATTAGGAGTTTCCTTATGCCACACGTCATTCCTTCATCCTCGTGGGCCGGATAAAAAGCCCACCGGGATGCGGCCGGGCCCGGATAAAAAGCCCGATATGAGCTTCGGTCCGGCCTCCGACAAGAATACAAACTGGGAGAGTAATGAAGAGAGAGAGAGAGGAAGGGATAGCAGTGAGAGAGAGAGAGAGAAAGGGAGATGGACCTCTCTCTCTCCCCATTATCTCTCTCTCTCTCTCTCTCCCCATTATCTCTCTCTCTCTCTCTCCCCATTATCTCTCTCTCTCTCTCTCTCCCCATTATCTCTCTCTCTCTCTCACTAAGAAAATATGGAGAGAGAGAGAGAGAGAGATAATGGGGAGAGAGGGGGAGAGAGAGAGAGAGAGAGAGGTCCAGAGAGAGAACGTATGATATGGAGAGATAAAGGAGGGGAAGGTCGCTGCCCAAAGAAGCGCAACCCACCTGCTCTCGATTCTCGATATTTTCACGTACACGCGCGTCTCTTACAGAAGATCAGCAGAATTTGTCTTCATAGCTGGTGGATAGACACGAGAGAGAGAGAGAGAGAGAGAGGAGAGAGAGAGAGAGAGAGAGAGAGAGAGAGCAAAATGCCACTGAACTATGAACATTTTCACATAAATACATACAACCGTAGGACTCCCCTCTCAGCATAGCATCTGCATGAAAGATCGCAGAAAACCCCAATAAAATCAAGCATCTTGTAGAGAGAGAGAGAGAGAGAGAGAGAGGGGTACTACTACAGATCCAGGGGAACCCACTCCAGCTGGAGAGTGATCTCCCCGGACTCTACATTCTGCAGCTTGAGCGAGATCTCCTGGCGGATCTTCCCCCCGACGAGGTTGATGGGGCTGTCCTCGACGAGGGCGTTGTCCCTCGTCCTGAGCCACCGCCCCACCTGCATGTCCGAGAGCAGCTCCGCTTCCCCAAACGCCATCGCCGCCGTCACCAGCGGCTGGATGTCCGCCTCAGCCTCCCCCATGATGTCGTCTGCCGAGAAGGTGTCGTAGTCGTACACTTGCTGCTCGTGCACACACCAACAGATGAAGAGTTCAAGAGATCCAGAGATCCAGAGATGATCCAGAGATGATCCAGAGAGAGAGAGAGAGAGGGATTTTAAAAAATAATGGCGATGAAGCTTCAGATCTCCGGATCTCGGAGGAAAAGAGAACCCCTCTAACCAATGAATAATCATAATAATGATACCAAATCTTCTGGGCGGTTTCCGGCGGAGAGCTCACCAGCTTCAAGGGCCCGTAGAACTGGGGCACCGGTAGCTGGAACTCCTCGTTCCAGTTGGGGTTCAGATTGCTCTTCACCACGGTCGTCTGAACTTTCTGCAGGATCCAATCCAGAGATCTACGTCAAATCATCTCAGATCCCTAAAACCGGATGCTCGAGAAACTTCCCCAGAAGGGTCTGAGCAGCGTTGACCTGCTGCCCAAGGATTAGAACAACGTATGGGTCGCTCGTAACCATGTCTCTGACTGCCAAGTTTCTGCCGCTCACCACCTTCACCTTGAGGTTTCCGATGAATTCCCTCGTGTCCACCTGCCATCATCAGAGATCTTATGGGCAGCCATAAAATAATGGACCCCTCGCAGGGTCTTGAGGGGATCAGACTCGGCATAAATAAAATCCCATGACGAGTAAATTTTCCTAATTTAGGTTGATCGGGATGCAGAAGGCTGAGCTTCAATCTTTATTTATTTATTTATTTATTTATTTATTTATTTATTTATAAGATCCGAGATCGGCGTGAACACATTCTGAGAACTTCAAAAAAAAAGAAATCAAAAAACTTCGCCAGAGTGGTGTTCTTTCTTTTCTGCATAATGGGGGGCTGCCAGGGATCAGGTCATGATGTTTGCAAATAAATTTTTCTTCATATTTTTTACGATTCTTCTCAAGAACAGTAAATAAATACTCAAATGAGGAAACTGAAGCATCAAAGGCCGACGCATACTGTTCTTCTTGAAGACTGCGGCTCCATGACTCTCTGCGCATCGCTGCCGGGATCACTAAACTGACGAGAACTCCTCGAGGGCGCCAGCGAGAGGATGCGAAGGCTGGGTTTTATGAACTCCTGCTGCTCGTACTTTGCCCTGAAAAAATACCAAACAAAGCCATAAATCGTGGTCAACGCCTTTAAATGACGAACCCCCACCGTTCATATTTTACGCCCAAAAAAAAAAAATCAGCACAGCTTCATGCTCAATTTATTTGGCGCGTGCATCTATCATTACCTGATGAATTTGGTGCGCTCATCGATGCTTGAGTCTGGTCTGGGCTTTGCGTATTCTCTAGGAAGGAAGGCCTCGTAGATTGCATTTGCATAGGAGTTCCCCCCAACCTCGACCATGAAGTCAATTTCATCATCAGACCACTTATCCAAAGTCAACGACAGAACCTGAAAAATAGGAGGCCATTTTAAGCACCAAATGGAGGGCCACAAAAGGACCAATGATTCATCATATTTTACCCAAAAATAACCCGCCCGCATAGGGACAAGCTAGTGATAATATTTTTTATCAAAATAATCCTCACCCCGGCTCTCCCCCTCCTCCATGATACATTGTGGGGCACCCTCATCTTTTGTCGAAATATATTCATACGAATAAACTTCAACACATATTAGAAAATTTAGATGGGACCTTTTCTCAAGAGAAATTAGCTCACGTGGTCTCGCAGAATAAATATTTTTTTTAAAAAAGAATACGTCTTATTTAATGGCAGCATTCCTGAGCCTTTCCTGGTTGCAGAAGAGCATCTCGCTTGAAGACACAAAAGGAAATAATAATAATAATAATAAAATAAAGAGGTAGATAAAACCATGCCTTCAGGATTACCTTCGAGACATCCAAGCCAAGACTCCTGTGTACGCTGCAACATTTCAGGCATAAGAACACGCCAATGTTTGCTGATCTGAAGAGGGCAAAAAAGTAGGTGTAAGGGCATGGAACAGCGCGGCCGTTTCAAGTCTCCACCAATATGATCTCAAAGTCAAATTCTGCTGGCACCACGTTGGCAAAGCTTATACTCAAAAGTCAACGGGCCTCCTATTCAAACTAGAAAAGAAAACCCACTAAAATTATAACAAAAAGTAGACAAATTTAGGAGGCATAATCACTCAAAAAACATCAGGTGAGGATCAGGCGGAGGGGGAGGAGGATTAGCAAAAAGAAATAGGAACCAATAGCCATGCTAGCCTCCAAAAGGAAATGCCCTTATCCCATTCAGTAGATTGCAGAAGCAATCGACTCGCATTTTTAGACGATAAACTGCATACAACTGAGGTTGCCCATTCGAGGAGCAATTTTTCCCCAAAAATTCCACAACTAAGGTACAAGCAGAATAATCAATAGATATATATATATATGGCGATAAAAAGGGAAGGGAAGAATCATTTGATGAATGTGGGACATGCGGCAGTCAACCACAAGTAGCCACAGCAATATGTAAAGAACTTACGCCCATTTTGGATCCCGAGCACTGCAGTCCGCACAAATACGATTCTCACTCTTCAGAGATAACTCTTTTAATCTTTTGTTGACTGTCCATTAATAGGAAAAAAAAATTAGAGACTGGGAAAAATGAGAATAATGTCTACCCCTCTTATCTGACTGCTCAAAAAAGTTCATCTTATATGGTAATCAAAATATATCCGTAGCTATGATTAAACAGAGATTACTCGACCCCCATGGAAAGCACCTAACAGCCACTCCAAAAATCATAAAAAAAATAACCCAGAAGAAGTCTCATAAACAAAGGAATCGTAACAAACCCCAAAGTGTACCAAGCGTCCAGAACTATCGCCTCAAAGTCCATCTTCCCTTAATTTTTGTTATAAATGTGTCTCAAATAAATTAGAACAATCATATGCAGAGAATATTTGAAGGCATCAGTTCCATGCCAAGGCAGATCGATGTGCTAAACTGAAGTTCAGAAAATTAGAAGATCTACAGTGAGCTCGCTATGAATGCCAAACCAAAAATATGGGCATTCGAAAAAGTAGGTCTCATTCAGATTAGCACCTGTAGAATGCTTCGAATGCTCTTGCCGGTTGCTCATCCCTCAAAACCTAATCCCCGGTCCTCAAATAAAGCTGGTCTCCGGTTGATCCTGCAATCACCGGAAATGACTCGTTAAGAACAGAAAGAAGAAAATGATAGATTAGAGAGAGCCATCTTCACCCGACGCAGATGTACGAATGCGAGAGGGAATATAAACTAAGAAGTAGTTCATCATCATAATATTTTCTGAACACCAAGTAAGAGATCAGCTAATGTTGGATGATCCGTCCTCGATCAGAAAATTGGGAACGGTTCATCGCCCATTCTATATTTTCTCCGGGTTTACCAATTTCGAAAGGAACATAAACGCGTCGGATCACCAAAAGAAGTAATATTCAAACAGGACAAAAAAGCATCCAAAATATCTGGGAAGAACCCCACAAATCAAGGGGGGGGTCCTATATTCCGAACAGGTCTCCGCAACATCTCTCGTAGCCCTGAAAATCCCTGCCCGCACGGGGATTAAGGAGGAGTACGAAAGGTGAAATCATAATCAAAACAGACGTAACCCAGAACGCATCTGAAATGAATCTGAGGCAAGCCACAAAATTTCATCCCCCCCCCCCCTAGCGAGATCGAATAGAGAAAACTCCTAAAACCCAAACAAGAGCCTCTTACGAGAATTTCGCCGACAACGCAGCCAAGAATGGATCGCCTGGAGAACGAAACGAGGTGGGGTGCGGGGTTGCGGTTGAGAATCCTTGCGACAGCCGGAAGGTCGCCCTCTCCCCCTCTCTTCTCCCTTTCGCTGTTCCCAGGTCACACGGGACCGATGCGGATATTCGAGACGCGCAGAAAAACCAACGACGCCATCCCCACTTCGTAGGACTCTTCCGGCGAAGACGTCAGGATTCCTCTGCGCGGTCTCCGGTCATCAACTGCGGCCCCCTCCCCCCATCGAGCCCCCGGCTTTCACCCAGTCCGAACACACGCCGTGAAAGAACATCTCTTCTTTTACTCATGCCGCCATGGCCCCTCTATCTCCTCTTATTTACTTTCAAGTCCAAAACCTTTCAGGTATTTGCTCTCGTAGGCTTGTCTTTTCATAACATCCAGGCTCAAGAATCAGGAGAGGATCTCGAAAAACTTGCAGATAATTTTTTTAAAATCCCTCTCTGAATATTTAATTAGTAGAAAACTCATTAAGATACTCCTCATTTTATTGAACTACTACAATCATAAACTAGGGCACATGAGACCTACTCAATCAATCTCAACATGACCCCAATAATGAGGCCTCCCAGACCAGGTCCTGACCCCAGCTGGCCACGCTATGATGAGAGAGAAAGAGAGAGAGAGAGAGAGAGAGAGAAAGAGAGATTGGGGTTTTATTCTAATTATTATTGAATCATAGATATTACTCCTCAGGTTTGCATGAGGGATTATCTAGAATAATTGGTTCCTTGCCACTTTTGCCAGCATGTGTAAATTAGATGTTTTTTTTGTAATTTTCAAAGTTTCGTGGGTTTTTTTCTGAAATGCATGCTGCTTTATTACCGAAGACAAGGGATTTATTGATTTTTTTTATAAAAAAATGCTGCACAGTAGATGGCGTGTATCCCACCGGCTGGGACAACGACGACCTACCCAAAGGGTCCTCGACCGACCCACTTCGACGGCGGAGATCGTACGATGGGCCTATTGATCTAACGGTGGAAAATGACAGGTCTCTCGGAGAAGTCAATGGAATGACTTGTGTCTGGGCCCACTTTAACGATGGAGACGAACAGGAAAAGCACAACAGAGATACCTGAAGAGCCTTTTAAGTTGCTGACTCATCGTGACACGTAAGAGAGTTAATGCCACGTATTACGCACAGTTGGACCCTCTCTCTCTCTCTCTCTCTCTCTCTCTCTCTCTCTCTCTCTCTATCTGTCTATGTCGCAGTGGCTAAGAGGACAAGGATAGAAATGGGCTTCAAATGGGCCTAAACAAAGCCCATATGCGGGCCTTGAGAGAGAGAGAGAGAGAGAGAGAGAGAGAGAGAGAGAGAGGGGATTATCCTTACCGTTCAGCTGATACTCTCAATGATTACACAAAGAATTTACCAATCTCTTCATCCATCAAACGAGAAACCCAAAAAATTTTCCACTGATCCCAACTCAGCCATTGACTCAGGTCAGCTCGTTGACCCCGTTGGGTATTAGAAAAAAAACCCCATTCGGCGCCGGAGAGGATGGCAGCTCGACCTATCTCCGGCGCCCCGTGACGAAGCGCCCAATTCCAGAAAAGTCTGCAACTATCTTCACGCCATTGAAGCAGCTTCTGCATTTGGTGGTCACAAAGTCGGCGAGGAACTCAGATTGATCATCGCCATTCGTCTGCTACAAGGAACGGAGAAGAGAGATGGTAAGAATCGGCGGAATCGGGAGCGAACCGGGCGGGCCCCTCTCTAAAGCTATACAATTCATTCATCCAAGATCAATCAAGCACCGTGCTTTGGGAGGATTCCACCTCAAAGACGAAGAACCCGCCGGGCCTGAGCGCCGATGAGGACCCATTGCAGAGGTGGAGCAGGTGGTCGAGCCCGTCTTCCCCGCCGTCCAGTGCGAGCCATGGCTCGTGCCCGGAGACCTCGGGCTGCAGCCCCGGGAGATGGCGGCTCGGAATGTAGGGAGGGTTGCTGATTAGCCCGGCGAGCTTCCCCTCGAGATCACAAAGGGGTTCAAACCAGGAGCCCTGCCTTATCTCAACCTTGTCCTAGACACAACAAAATAAGGTGGCCAGAACAGAGCATCTTCAGGCACGCTTCAAAAACTGGAAATCGGTAGAATAACAGAAGAAATTGACCGAAAAAGGTGATATATGTAATTTTTTCTATTCATATAATATCTTTTTTGGGTTCACGAGGCCAAGCCCATTAGCAGTGAGTAGAACAGGCCCTCATGATTTTTAGACTCGAGCTCTAGTTTTTCCTCATCGGACGAGGAATTATTTCCCAATCCTTTCCTTGTGAGCAAAGTAGAACCTAAGAACAAAATACATCGGAGCAAGACCCAGATTTGGCTGAAAATGGAAAGTTCCACTTTTCTTTTTAAATTGGGTCCTCAGAAAATTGAAATAATACATATATTTTATCGTCTCACGTCCCCCAAAGATCAGTTCAGTCCAGAGTTTCATATCTGTCGTTCGGCGGACGGGAAGGAAACCAGTAATATCTCAATCATGTGATTGTTGGGGCATCAGAGAAGCTGCAATGAGAGAACCGGACCATAAACCCCAGAGAAAAGAAAGAAAAAATCCCCCACTGAACTTGTAGGAAAATAAACCCAAAAAATCTTGCTTCAGATCAGGAGTTTGAGAAATGTTCCAGAGAAACCCAGATCAGAGGGAATCCAATCTCCAGGAAACGGGAAACCCTTTTGCATTCAGTGAAGACGAGGATCAGACTCCGGAAAAATCTCCAATTTTTTCTTCCCTATTATCGGCATGTTGAGGAGGAATTGAATAAATTGGGGAGAACAGAAAAAAAAAAAAGATTTGCGTCCAAATTTAATCAAGGACAACAATACCCACAATCACTTATAGTTTCCTAAGCCTCCCCATTTAAAGCGTCCCAATCTCCAAGGAAGTTTGGAAATCATTTCATAATTTTGATGCAGGGAAGATCCAGACACTTTGAAAATACCCTCCTTTTTTTCCTTTCTATACTCAACATACAGTGGAAGAACTGATCAAATCGAGAAAAGCACACACAATTGGAATGAGGCAGCGTTCCCATGATGTAGAGAAAAATAATTCCATGAAATAGTGAAAGGATTCACATTTTACATAGTTAGCCCATCGTGGAAGAACCGGTTAGCTTCAAAGAAACACACGCATAACTGAAAAATTATAACTGAAAGAAAAAAGAAAGTATTTACTAACCTCCAATCCATACCTCTGCACATTGATCTTGGCCACTTCAATGGCATCGGAGCTCACATCCGTGGCATAAACCTTCCCCCCTTTTCCATCCCCCAAAACCCTGGCGATTCCCACCGCCAGAGCGCCGCTGCCGGTACCCAGGTCCGCCCAGGGGCCCCCACCATCTTCCTCCGCCGCCACCTCCGCCACCATGTCCACCACAGCCTCCGTCTCCGGCCGGGGGATGAGCACCCCTTCCCTGACCACCAACACCATATCCCTCCAGTGCTCGCACCCCACCAAGTACTGAAATGGCCGCCTCTCCTCCACCCTCTCCCTCCAAATTCCATACAACTCCCCGAGTTCGGCTCTCAAGGGCACCGGGGATATGGCCGTAGACGAGGAGGATGAGGAGGAGAAGAGCTGGTGAGGGTCGACCGACTCAGTGGAGGCATCCTGGAGGAGCCACCGGAGCTCGCGGAGGAGGTGGGCCGGTTCTGGGTCCGACGGGTGCGGAGGACGAGAGGCGGCGGCGGCGGCGGAGAGAACCAGGGAGGAGGCCCACGAGTGGAAGGCCTTGAGGTCCTCGCGTGAGGCGGAGTGGGTCAGAGGGCGGAGGAAGAGAGGAGTCTCCCGCCGCCTCCGCCGGCTGGGGAAGGCTTCCGGAGGAGGAGAAGCACACGGTGAGACGGCGGCGGAGCAGAATCGGGAAAGTCGTTGGGTTGGCGACCGGCGGAGTAGGCCGGCGGCCGGCGGCGGGATCCTACAGGCCACCATCTCTGTCGCCCCCCTACAGCCTCTATGGTTTGTTCTTAGGATTTGGGGGGGCGGATCGATGGACCGGTCAACAGACCGGTGCGGAGCGGTTCGGACCGGGCAGAGCAGCTACTGTTAAATATTTTATTAAATTTACTTTTTTTTCCGTAATTTAACCAAAACTGTTGAAATCTCTCGTGATTTTTAAACAATTCTAATAATGGGTAATTAATGCTTGCCAGAAGAATTAATGCAGCGGGAACACTTATTAAATGGCAGTATTTATTACGCGTGGAGGTGCAGTGCAGAGATTATTATTCGGGCCAGCCCGGGCCGGCTAACATCTGGGCCCACGGGCCCTGCTCGAGCTTCGAAAGGACTTGTCTGGGCTATTTCCGGTTTCTTTTTCCATGGGCCCACCGCCTAGAGAGAGATGGAGGGGGAGAGAGAGAGATCCAGCGGTGATTCAGTGACGAGACAACCAGAGATCGAATCTTCTCGTTAGAACTTTCGGAGAACTTTTGACGATTACAAACCAGATGAGCAATCGGAGAGAGAGAGAGAGAGAAGTCAATTGGAGGAAAGGAAGAATGAGGATCGGAGAGAGAAAGTAGAGAGAGAGAGGGCCAAGCAAAGATCAGATCTTCAGGTTGAAATCTGTCATCGATCGGACTCGTGCAATAATCAATTAGCAATTCCCACCGCGGCATCCGCTCATTCGTAATTCTTGGAGAGCTTCGCCTGCAACATCTCCATCGGCCTTGCCTTGCCAGCGCGGAAGCTCCGGCGCTCGTCCACCGACCCCTCCTGGGCGCTGCACATCTGGGACTTGATCTTCAACCCGAGCTTCCTCGGCATGACGCTGGCCCATCCCCCGCCGCCTCCGCCGCTGCTCCGCCCCCGACCCAGCTTCTCGATCTCCTCCTTCATCGTGGAACACTCCTTCTCCAGCTCCGACACCCGCATCCGCATGCTGTCCATGCCCACCTTCAGCACCTGGTTCTCCCTCGCCGCCGTCGCCCACCCCCCCCCGCCGCCGCCGGATCCCTCGGCGGCGCCGCCGCTCCTGAGCGCCCTCGACCCGTCGAGGTTCTCTGACACGAGGAAGCAGCTCGCAATGGAGCTCTTCAGCTGCAGCTGCTCGAAGAAGAGCACCTGCACCACCACCCGCAGCGGGAGCCTCTCGTTCTGCGCCGCGTGCGTGCACGCCTCCAGCGACAGCTTCTGGCAGTCCATCAACCGGCACAGCTTCTCCCTTTCGCCCTCCCCCATCCACGGGTGCGCCTGCAACACCACAATCAGTGACAGAAGAAACAGAGCCCATCTCCCTCTCTCTCCAAATCTTCTCTCTCTCTCTCTCCCTCGCTTTCTCTCTCTACCTTGAGGTAGATGTCGATGGCGCGGTAGAGGGCGTCGTCGAGGGGACGGGCATAATCGGGGACGGCGGCGGCCATGGCCTGGAACCTGGTGGGCTTCAGGTTGGGATCCGGCGCCACCTCCCCGAGGTAAGCGTCTATGAGCCTGGCGACGGCGGTCAGCGGCGCCAGCGACGGCGACCCAGCGAGGAGGCCCAGCGGCTCCTCGGCCGCCGCCTGGTCTGCAGCCTGGTCCGCCGCCAGGAAGTGGCCGAGGATCCTCTGCACGCAGTCGACGTCGTAGAGGGTCTCCATGGAGTGGGAGAAGGTCGGGAGAAGGAGGTCCTCCAGCACGGCCTGGTCCAGTTGTCCGCCGATCCTCGTCTCCAGGCCGGCGATGCAGCCGGCGCCCGCGCGGAGGATCATGGCCGCTCGCAGCATGCCGAACAGGAACCTCGTGGGCACCATCCCCCTCTGCGCCGGCAGCAGCGCCTCCATCTCCTCCAGCAGGAGCCGCTGCTGCTGCTCCGAACTAGCAGTTGCAGCCGCGGTGGCAGGGCCGCTGTGCCGACGGGCGAGGCCGGGGAGGTGCTTCTGCGCGTAGAAGACGATGGCGCCGGCGAGGGCCTCGCGGCGGACGCCACGAGAGTCCATGGCGGAGAGGACGCGCTTGAAGAAGGAGAGGGAGAGGGCGGCGGCGTCCTCGTACCACCAGTCGGCGGAGGTGGTGGCGCTGCGGGGGCGGGCGCCGGTGCTGATGCCGTTCCAGAGGACGCTGCCGCCGGGACTCTGCATGGCGCCGCCGTGCTCCGCCACCGGCCAGCCGAACAGGCCCGGGTCGGTGCCGGCCTTCGCCGCCAGCGACTCCACGCACCGCCGCGAGATGCGGAGCTCGTCGGCGAGCGGCAGCAGCCCCTCGCAGGCCCGCAGCGCCGCCACCGACTCCTTCCACCGCCGGAGGACCACCTGGTTGAGGAAGACCTCCGTCTGCGCCACCAGGTTCCCCTCCCCGTACTCCTCCGTCATCTCCAGGTGCTCGGCGGCGCACCGGAGCCCCACCACGTTGGCCGCCGTCAGCTCCACCTTCACGCCGTAGCAGAACTTCGCCACCAGCTCGAAGGTCGCCGCGCCGCCGGGCACCGCCGCCAGCCGCACGATGCAGCCGCCATCCCCTTCTTCCTCCTCCTCCTCCTCCTCCTCCTCCTCCGCCGCCGCCGGCACCGGCGAGGCCCTCCTGATCAGCCTCTCGAGCAGGCCGCTCCTCGACAGCAACGGGAACTGCTCACACACAAGGCAGGACCCACCGGACCCAATTCAAGATCTGGAAGTCATCAACGATGAACGAAAACACTCACGACGAAGCCCAACGAGGGTCGTTGGGTTGACCTTGTGAAGATGGAAGGCCATGTCCTCCACCTCAACGGTCACATCGCTCGGGAGCCCCGTTGAACAGAACCTGTCGCGTCCCAGGAAGAGGGAGGAGGAAAAATAATGCAGATGGGAAATTAGCAAGATAGCATGGAAATCAGTTCGGATGATATTTTCCTAATTACTTTTTAAGGAAAAATTAAATGCGAAAATGCTAGGATTATTCGAAAAAATACTAGGATTATGTGGCATATATATATATGCCACTTCAAAATTGTAATAAAAAAGGAAATTTGACACCGCCGTCGTCTAATTTTTTGGGGAATATTTGAACCGAAAAAAGGAAATTAAGTTCGGCGTGGTAGCCAAATATTTCGGAGGCAAGGAAAATAATATTTTGAGGAAATATTGGGGACGAAAATAAGAGGGAAAAGAATTAAGAGGGGAGCCCGCCGACCACAAAAAGCTTATCCACGGTGTGCAGGGTATGCCGATCCGGATCCAGATCGGCGCCGGTTGACCCCGTTTGGAGGAGCCCGAAGTTTGACCGATCGGGGTCAACGAGGCTGCCCTCCCCCGTCTGAGCTGCATCCGGATTGGGATCGGGATCTGACCCACCAATCCGGTTGCGGCCATGGCCTCCAAAGATCCGGATTTTTTGATAATATGAACACGACAATACAAAAAATGCAAATATATATATTTATAAAATGCCGGGGAAATTAGGGGGAAAAGTGTGGGTGATCTAACTATTCCAAGAGAGGAGACCGGGGCAGGGAAATCTCCGTTGAAGGCCGAGGAGGGGGCCCGCGGAGGTATATGACCATTTTTGGTAACTATCCGATCTTCTTGGGGGGTGGGGGTGGTCAAAGGATTTACTGATATTAACAGAAGATGGAACACAAGAAAACCCAGGGAACCCAGTTTTGAAATGAAGAGAGAGAAAGAGGGGAAGCCTGAGGGGGGTGAGGCAGGGGAACACAAGGGCGGAGACGCATCAGATTTCCACCCCTGCCCCGCCTTCATTAGAGAGAGAGAGAGAGAGAGAGAGAGAGAGAGAGAGAGAATGTAGCATACCAGGCTTGCCCTTGACGTTTGAATGCATCAGATTTTGACCCGAGTTTCATGGAAGCCATTTCCAGTAGTTTCCCTCAGATGCTACCAGCGATCAGAACACCAGAGAGAGAGAGAGAGAGAGAGAGAGCGGAGGAACGCGGAGGGAGAAAGTCAACCCCAAGGGGCGCCGGGTCGATCACCAGAAGGAAGGGAGACACGGGGACGGAAAACTAGCCAGAAGTCAAACCCTGGTCGGAGAATCAACTCCTCAGGGCTCGAACGAGCAGAGAAGAATCCGCATTTGGGACAACCCAGAGGAGCTTCTCTAGCAGCAGAGCTCCCATCACAACGACGGAGGTTGATCTCTGCCCAGCTCGCCCCGATGAAACGCAGAGAGAGAGAGAGAGAGAGAGAGCCCAATCTCAGACGGGGAACCTCGCCCGCGCCCCTTCTCTGCACGACCGCCGCCGGGAAGAGCCCAGAGCCTCTCAGAAGCAAGATCCGAGAGAGAGAAACCCAGTCGCTGCAGGAGAACCTTCGCCCCCCTATTCCTGTACCGCCGCCACCGGGAAGAACCCGTGTCTTTCTAGAGAGAGAGAGAGAAACGGGACCCCTCAGGTCGAAGAAAACCACCTCTGTCCGCGGGGAAAATAACAAGGTGTGGTGGTATAGAAGAGAATGGAAGTGAGAAAGAGAGAGAGAGTCCCTCCGCAAGGGCACCTTCTATTCTGTCCTTTTCCTCCACAGCCCCAACTGCCTCACAAAGTGAGCTCGTCCTGTCCCAGTAGAGAGAGAAAGATAGGGCGAGGGAGCAGGCGAGCGGGGACCACGGCGTGCCCAAGCGCCACTGTCGGAAACCAGGAACAGGAAAATCGCCACGCCCCCTTCCCCCCCCTCTCACCTGCAGCAGCCCAACAACGCCTGCTACCCCAAAAACAAAAGCAAACTCGGAGACAAGCCACCACTCTCTCTCTCTCTCTCTCTCTCTCTCTCTCTCTCTCCTCGCTCAGATTTTTTATCTGTTCGACCTTACTGGCTCCAATGGCAGTTCCCCGTCGTCTATTTTTTAAATAAATGTGCAATAAATTAATAGTTTCCCACACCAACGATACCACACGTATTTCCTCAACATAATTTGGAAATTTCATTAAAATAATCCAATTAAAATATGCCTCCATTTAATAGAGATAACGAGCATCGCGCGCGTAATTTTCCAGCGATTTTTCCGTATAAGGGTAAATTGACGTACATGTCCTCGCTCTTAAAAATTATAGGCCCCCAGGATCATATTTTATTGACCCCCGTAAAGTCGCCGTAGAGTCGACTTAATTAGCCGGTTAATTTAATTATTCACGTGCCAGCTGGGCACCTCGGTTTCATCAACTGCTCCAGGATGATGACAAGAGCGACGGTGGGGATGCCTCCACGTGTTGATCGCTGCATTCTCGACCGTCGTGATAAGATCAATGCGCGGAGCAACGTGCTGACTACGCGGTCCCGCGGATCACTGTTAAGCCAGATCCAGTCAAGACTTCGGGTTTCGGATACACATGCGCCATAACTTTGGGTTCACGCCTCCTGCGTCCCAACACGAAGGCGAGATTCACGGCGGCCTGCCAGCTCGCCAATCGAACGGCTGACAATCCACGTCTCGACTCTGCCCCTTTCCCGACCGTGATAATGGGTCTTTAGGGAATTACGTGACAGAGGTTCCCGATCTTTACGGAGGAGGCGCCAGCTGGCAAGGTGTATGGTGATGCTAAGCGAACTCTAACTCCCCCCCCCCAGATGTTTGACGAAATGCCTTTGTTTGTGATCCTCTCTCTCTCTCTTTCTCTCACCGAAATGCCTCTGGGTTCATAAGCGCCCGGCCCAGGCCCATTTTATGGAACTCTCTAGGCCGGGTCGCTAATAACGGGCCGTGTGATGCCAGTATTATGGGCCCAATATATTGGGATTCCTGGGTCTTCCCGGAGACATCTGGGGTCAAATTTAAACGGGCCATCAGCCCACCAATGCATAATGGGCTAATGGGCTAAACGGGCCGGTATGAGTTATTCTGGGCCCACGGGGCTGGCTACTCAACGAGTCCGTTGTAACTAGTTGATGTGAGTCATTTTTAGTCCGATCTTGTTGGATCTCGTCAACCGATGGCCTTACTTGATAGCATCCTGATCGTCCATTCTGATCCGTTGCGGGCCCCACAGATGGCTCCATCATGGATGATGCAACCTCGGGGGCTCAGCGGCTACGCGACGCAGCGCACGCTGGGGTACGTTAGCGCCGAGTTCTTGCCAGGTCATTGATGGGTGACACGTGGAGAGAGCGGGAGCCGTCTCTTTGCGGTCCGGTCTACCGACTCTTGTCGGGGCCTGACAAATTCGGCTAAGATGCGCTGCCGGCTCTGACTTGGCGGCGGGCAGGGGGTGCCATGAATTAAAAAAGACGGCCAATCTATTCCCTTTTTATATGCAGAGGTAAATGAGCTGGGATGATTGCCCCCGTTGTTGAGACAAGCGTGCTAACATGTTCCAAGTGGGAGACAGAGAGAGAGAGAGAGAGAGAGAGAGAGAGAGAGGGAAGGGTTGACATCAAGTAAATACCTTGGTGTCAGTCACCCTTTCCATCTCACACCCTCTCTAAGCGCCTCTCTCTCTCTCTAGTTGAATACATGTATATTGCTGCCTATTTCCCACTCCCCCTAATCTCTCTCTCTCTCTCTCTCTCTCTCTCTCTCTCTATCTATCTATGACAATCAAACCGCCTCTTTTATAATGACCGGTAATAAGATCACATAAAATCTCATATATCATTAGTACCGTATTTTTAATAATTTAAATAAACTCGCATATTTATTTCATATAAAATGTTAACATGGCTGGTTACTATAACTCCTCCCCACCTCCTCTTTTTTATTTATTATTTTAAAATTATTAAATATTTATGCATTTTTATCGTGAAAATCGAGAATCTGGGAGGGTTATTATTTCGTTATATATCGTAAAAAATAAGAAAACGTAAAAATATTATTCCGGCGGTCTGATTGGCGGGTCTGCACTGGAGGAATGTTATAGCAGACAAGGAACCCCACATGCACCGCCACCTTCCCTCTCCACCCCGTTTTCCGTCCCCCTCCTGCCCGTAGACGAGTACAGAAGAGAGAGAGAGGGAGAGAGAGAGAGAGAGAGAGAGAGAGGGACGAAACCCAGAAGGGAGCTTCCATCCTTGCGTCTTTTACCTTTCGCTCCGGAGATTTTCCCCGGCAACTTCTTCGACCTCAGATCGACGAAGCCCGGAAAGAGAAAAAGTAGCCCTTCAGGGAGATATATATAACTAGAGATAGAGAGAGAGAGAGAGAGAGAGAGAGAGAGAGAGAGAGAGAGAGAGAGGAACCCGAGGAGATGGGGGGAGAGGCTACAATGGAGCTTTCTTCCTTGTGTGTTCTGCATCACGTCTGATGAAGCAGTGAGGAGGAAACTAGGTCTTCTTCTCCCCGGCAGAACCACCGGCTGAGCCCTCAGCCAGTGTAAGCCAGTTGGTGGGTCTCCTTCTTCTCCGGCGCCGGCGCCGGCGGGGGAAATGGGTTGTGTCTATTCAAGGGTGGAGAGGGAGGAGGCCGTACGGCGGTGCAGGGAGAGGCGGCGGCTGATGAAGCATCTGGTAGGTTGCCGGGCCAGGTTCGCCGCCGCCCACCTGGCCTACCTCCAGTCACTGCGCAACACGGGCGCCACCCTACGCCAGTTTGCAGAGGCTGACTCTTCCATCGCTCCCGGAGACGCCGCGTCCGTCACTACCGCCGGCGGCCGTCGTATCCGTCCGCCCCCCTCTCCTCCTCCTCCTCCTCCTCTGCCTCCTTCTCCCCCTCCTCTTCCACCCTTCAGCCCCGAGGAAGAAGCTAGAGGATTCCCATTCCCTCCCGGGGAACGGCGAATCTGCAGAGAGCAGGAGGAGACGACCGTCGGGGACGATAGTGACGCCGACGAGACCCGCCCGCCGCCTCCGCCGCCGCCTCCGGAGAACGGCGCAGGATGGGGCCTGTGGGACCCCTTCGACTCCTCGCCGCCCGTTCTGGCGTCTCCGGTCGCCCACCAGAACGCCGCCGCCGCCAATGCCACCGGTGCTCCGCCGCCGGCGATGGAGGAGGAAGACTGGGAGGAGACGAAGACGGAGTTCGACGACGAAGAGATCCGCGCAGAAAACCCTACCGCCGCCGCTGCCTCCATTGGCGCAGAGGCGGTCGGCCTCGGCATGGTGATCAAGGGGAAGCTGCTGCCGGGCAGAGGGGACGTTGTGGCTGACGACGACTCGTCGGCGGTGAGCAGCTGGTTCACCAAAGAGACGGATTCGTCGATGGTGCTGTGGCGAAGCAGGAGGTCCTTGGCGGGGATTGTCCGGGACCTGGACGACTACTTCTTGAAGGCGTCCGCAGGGGGGACGAAGGTGGCGGCGCTTCTGGAATCCCACCGGGGCTGCTCTCTCCACCAGCTCTTCGAAGAAACTGAGGGTAACTAACAATCTCCACGCCTGTCATCTTCTTCAAGATCTCGAGGGAGCTGTTTAACCTAGTAGGTGGGTGGGCGGTTGATCCCATGAGCTATTAAAATTGCTTGCTTAGGTGTTAAAAAAAAAGGGGGGGGGGGCGAGGGGTTGTTTTTGTCATGATTTTTTCATGCCGTGGCAATAATTTGAGCTCAATTCTTCATGCTCCAAGTATATTAGGGTTTTTTTAGCTATTCAATAAACAATTCCTAACCTAGAATTTGGCGATGTTATCGGAAATTTCTAGATCTCAATTGGCATTTTGATGTGCTTAGTTCGGGTTTTTTTGCTAAAATTTTAGATTTTATTAGTACGCCAGGTGCTGCACTGGATTGTTCTGGTATCTCTACGTGGATCATGGCCCTTTGCAGTGATCCCACAGGCAGTCTTTAAAATTTTATTAAGAATGGCAGCTTGATCCTGTAAGTCAACTCCAGATTAGGGTTCTTGGAGGTCATTCAGTGTGAAATTTTTTCGGAATCAGAAATAGGGGTCTGAATAAGTATTTTTCATGCCCTGATTAGTAGTATTTTAGCTAAATTCATGTTGTAGGGCAGAAAATCTTAGTTCTTGGTCACATCTTGCAGAAAAGGACTTGGAAATCTCAGACTCAGGTGACTGCGGGGTTCTTAGTTGTGCTCCGATGAAGAGCATTTTCTTTCTAAACTTGGAGATTTTTTTAAAAAAACTTGTCATATGGCGGCGGCTGCGTGTTTACTCTCTGAATTCGTTGCAGGAAAGAACTTCAAGTCTGCAAAGGTCTTCAGCTCGCTGTCATGGAGATGGTCTTTAAGGTCGCCGCCATCTGGCGGCCCAGACTGCCCACCGGGTGCCGCCCCCAGTGCCCGCCAGCCGGGCCGCCATTCCACTACTCTTGACAGGTTGCTTGCCGACGAGCAGAAGCTCTACAAGGAGGTCAAGGTTTGGACCTTGCCCATCATCCCACATGGACAGATTTTTGGCCGAAACGACTAGTTTTACCTGATCTAATGTGCTCATTCGAACACTTCTTCGACAGGATGGGGAAATTTCTTCATTTTTTCGCCAGTATTTCGAGTTCTTTTGCAGAAAATTGCCTTTTTTTTTTGTGTGGCAAGGCCAGATTTGGAATTAAATAGCCAGTTGATTGGAAGGATGAACTCACAGAGAATTTCCTTCTTCTTCATTCATGCCCGGAGAAATATCCACTTTTTGGTCGATCACCTTCCAGGGGGGTTGCTTTCTGCGCAGGAGGAAGAGAGGAGGAAGCTGGAATTTGGGAAGAAGGTGGCCTTGTTGCGCAAGCAGGAAGCCGGGGGACAAGACTGGACGATCACGGCGAGGACCCGCTCGAGCATGGAGGAGCTGCAGATGGAGATCGTGTCCCTCCAGGAGTCCATAGCCAGGACCTGCTCATCCATCTCGAAGCTGAGGGATGAGGAGCTCCACCCTCAGCTGGTTGAGCTCTGCTCTGGGTAATGCTATTTTTGTGCTGCTCCCTAAGATAGAGCTTTGAACTTTATTATTATGTCGGATCGGCTGTGCTCCAGGTGATTTCAGAGAATGATTGCTGTTTTTGTGATTGCTGTTTTTATAATTTCCAGTTGATTTATTATCTCGGATCAGCTCCTCTCCGGGAAATTTCAGAGAACAATTGCTATTTTGATGCTGTCTTCTGAGATTTTCTTTGTTTAACCGGATGAGCCTGAAACCTCGGCCATCATAGGTCAACGAATCGTGAATCAGCCGATGTAAAATTTCTCTCCAGGCGAAGTGGGTCAACTCTCGAATACAGAGATGATCTTTGTGGAACACAGACAAACAGCATTTTTTTTAAATTTTTTTCTAATTCTTGCTAAAAATTCCTTCTTTCCGCGCCACTTTTCAGGTTCATGGAGATGTGGCGGACCATGTACCAGTGCCACCAGGTGCAGAACCACATCGCCCAACAGATGAACCATCTCCATGGGCACTCAGCTGCCGAGCCGACAACCGAGTCACACATCCAGGCCGCCTCCCAGCTGGAGGCTGAGGTCGACAAATGGCACAGCTCCCTCCATGGCCTCCTCCGGGCGCAGCGGGAGTACGCCCACACCCTCAACCAGTGGGTGAGGCTCACCGACTGCCTCCCGGCGGCTTCCGAGGGGGCCGTCGGCCCTTGCAGAATATTCCGGCTCTGCGAGGAGTGGCAGCTGGCCCTTGACCGGCTACCCGAGAAGGTACCCGCCCCTCTTTCCGATCCCATTGCCGCTTCTGGGTTTCAGATTCCTGGCCTGAGTTCCAGGTCTAGTGAGAGAAAGGCCCCCCCTTTGCAGCAGAAAACAGGCCCCAATGCCTTCGGGGCTGCTGGGTTCCTCTGGATTTTCTCCCGAATGTTGTGTCGTGTTGTGTTGTGTCGTGTTGGGTGACCTTTATAATTGGTTGCCGGCAGGTGCCCGCCGAGGCCATCAAGAGCTTCATCTCGATCGTGCAGTCGATCAGCTCGCAGCTGGCCGAGGAGCACCGCCACCAGAAGAGGTCGAGCCGGCTCGAGAAGAGGGTGATGAGGGAGCTGGATTCCCCGGATGGCGATGGCGATGCTGGCGGCGCCGTGGTCTCGGTGGCGGCGGCCGCAGTCAACCCCCCCACGGAGTCGGTGAGGCGGGCAAAGATGGCCGCCAGGAGGCGGCGGGCCGAGGAGGAGAAGACCAGGTATATGAGCTCCGTCCGCCAGAGCCGGGCCATGATGATCAACAACCTCCAGACCAGCCTCCCAAACGTGTTCCAGGCCCTGATGGGCTTCGCCAGCGTCTGCGTCCAAGCATTCGAGGGGATCTGCCGGCCGCCTGAAACCATGGCGGCAGCGGCGGCAGGTGGGCGGGGCAGTGGTGGCAGCACACCTGCAAGATGAGCCTGTTCCTGTGAGTTGACTGCTTCTCTGCCGGCCGATGAAACTAATCTTCAGGTCGTTGACCAACTGGATTCCGCAGGAGACTTCTTGATGAACCCCCCAGGGGGGGGTGCAGGAGTTGACTTTGTGAGGACTAAAGTGGAGGAGGACATTGAGGCTAAGAATGGTGTACAGGAGAATATATATTATGACTGAGGTGGAGCTCTTGTGGAGAAGTTCTCTTCTTCTGCCCTGGTCCAATTCTCTGAAGTTACCAATGGGCAGGGGCTTCTTAAGACTGCCCACCTTTTTTTTGGGGGGGGTGGGGTGGAGAGAGAGAGAGAGATGCAAATGATGGATAATGTGCAAAAACCTGGAAAAGTCAAACCCTTTGACTTGAAGTCCTAAAGAGCTGAGTTTGATGAGCAAGTTACGTGGCGGGTCATCACAAAATAGCAGAAGCCTAGACTTCTGTAAGAAGCTGGCTAATGTGAATGCGCACGGCGTCTTTTGCAGGGCTGAGACCAAACAAGGGCCCCCTAAGCCAGATGCCCGCGAGGCCAGGGTCCTTGTCAGCAGCGAGAGGAGCCCATGAGGACCAACGTGGCGCCTCCGTGGCTGGAACCCTGCAAAACCCATCTCCCGGTGGCAAATAAAGGCAGCAACTCAGATGTCCATGCCATCCGTGAATCATCATCATCATCATCATCATCATCATCATCATCATCATCATCATCCCCACACTGAAGTACATGTCAGTCACCTAGTTGTGATTATTAATGACGCCCAGCAGGGCTTCACTGCTCCGTGAAGTCCTGGGCAACTCCCGTTTGTGGGGTTTCTCTTTCTCACTCTACCTCTCTATCTCTCACTCTCTCTCTAAGTCTCTGGCTCGCCCCAGTCCACGAACCTGTCCTCGAAGTCGAGGTGATGGAAGCGGCTGCGAGAAAGTCGACTCATCACAGCGAGACCTGCACAGGAGCAGCAAAATTGATCCTTTTCAGTGAGTGAACTGATTGATGAGAGAGAGAGAGAGAGGGGAGAGAGAGAGAGAGATGAGCAGCCACGTCATCAACGCCAATTGGCAGCTGGGCAAGTGGCACCCCCCCACCCCCCAAAATCAGCAGGGAGGCTCATCTTCTGACGATGTGGCACAATCGCTGCCGTCACAACTGCCGAGAGGGAGGGGGGGGGGCCAGATGGCAGCTTGGTGGCGCGGAGCCTGTGGAGTGAGGGATCACCTTCGACCATCTTGTAGAGCGCTGACCACCACCTGTCCCGCGGGACCCGGTGCCTGTCCAGGGTGTCGTCGATGACCTGATTGTGCTTCCCTTCCAGGACGCCCCGCAGGGTCACGACGGCGTCCCGGGTCCTCCTCAGGATGCTGTCCTCGTCGGTCGTCTCCAGCTGCTGGAGATCGCTCTGCGAGGAGGAGAGGCTGAGGCCAACTGCAAATTGGGCGGCAGCCGCCCACTGGGACGACGCCCGCCGCCGCCGCCTCTCGCTATCCTGCTGCCTCACCGCCGCCTTGCTCGCCCTGGCCTCCTCATCTTCGAAGACCAAGCTCTGCCCAGACACAAAAAGATGGGTCAATTTAGTGCTGGCATTGCGCCGCTAATTAAGCAAGCAGTGCATCGACGGCGGCGCCGGCGCCGGTGCTTGAGGATGGAAAGACCAGTCGATGATGGCAGAGCACAGAGCATGAAGGGATTTAATCATGTGTGAGACGGCGGTACCCTCAGGTACTGGGCGTTGGCGGGTCCGGTGCTCTGGACCATCTTCGAGAAGGCGCTCTCCTCGTTGGACAGGAGATCCTCCGGCGAGTCGAACTCCAGCACCTGGAACAAAGGGATTTTCCGCGGGAAGATCAGTGACGATCGTCGGGGCCGATCGGTCATTCAGACCGATCAAGATGCCCAAGCACGAGAGGACCCCACCTTGCCGGCGCTGAGGACGAGGACGCGGTCGCAGTCGATGATGGTGTTCAGGCGGTGGGCGATGATGAGCATGGTGCAGGACTTGAACTCCTCCCGGATGGTCCTCTGGATGAGGGCGTCGGTGCCGACGTCGACGGCGGCAGTGGCCTCGTCCAGCACGAGGATCTTGGAGCGCCTCAGCAGAGCCCGCGCGAGGCTCAGCAGCTGCCTCTGCCCCACACTGAAGTTCTCCCCTCCCTCGGAGACCTGGACGGCGCAGGGAAGGAGCAGGACCCGCCCGCCCGATCAGAGAGAAGAACAGGCCTCCGAAGAACCTCCAAGACACCAACCGGATGGTTCGACTGCTTCAGGACATGCAAGCAGAGCGAGGTTGCGGCGGCACTCACCTCAGCGTCGAGGCCGAGAGGGTTCCTCCGGACGGCATCCTTCAGATGGGCTCTCTCCAGCGCCTCCCAGAGATTGGCATCGTTGTGCTCGCCGAAGGGGTCCAGATTGAAGCGGACCGTTCCTGGAGACGCGCACAAAGAGAAAGAAAGAGGAGGGGCCTCTGATCATCCTGGGCAGGAGCTACCCACTTCCAAGAAGCAGGAGGAGGAGGAGCCACTGGCAGACGGGAGGGGCCTCTGATCATCACCGAGTTGACCGGGAAAGTGAGATGAGGCGAGACGAACGCACCAGAGAAGAGAACCGGCGACTGTGGGATGATGCCGAGGACCTTGCGGAGGTCGGTGAGGCCCAGCATCGAGACGTCGCACTCGTCGATGAAGATCCTGCCCCTCTCCACCTCCACGATCCGGAACAGCGCATTCAGCATGCTGGACTTGCCGGCGCCGGTCCGGCCGACGATCCCGATCTTCTCGCTGGGGGCGATCTCGAAGGATATCCCATGGAGCACGGGGGGGAGCTCGGGCCTGTATCGCAGCACCACGTCCTGGAATTTGATCACCCCGGCCGCTGGCCAGCCAGGCGGCGGCCTGTTGTTCTCCACCACCAGGGGGGCCTCCGACGGCAGCTCTATGTAGGTGCCGACCCGCTCGACGGCGTTGAGGCTGTTCTCCGCGAGGCTCGCCAGCCGGAGGACCGCGGTGAGCAGGTTCGTGATGTTGAGGGTGTAGGTCAGCAGCAGGCCCATGGTCGACGCGAAGGCCTTCTGGTTCTCCGACCGCTGGTTCTGCATGACGGCGAACGACGCCGTGAGCCAGATCATGAGCCCCCCCAGCGTCTCCAGCCGGATGCCCAGCCAGCGGTTGGCGCCCATGTTGAGCAGCGTGTATCTGACGTTGTTGTCCATGGACCTGCCGTTGACGGCGGCCATCCTGTCGTAGGCCTTGTACGCCCGGATGGTGGAGAGCCCGTTCAGCGCCTCGCCGAACTGGGCGTACACCGGGGACCTCGTGATGGAGTCCAGGCGCTTGACTTCGCGCGAAGTGCTCTGCAGGGAGGACGGCGGCCAGGCCGCCCGTCAGAATGTGCTCGCCCACAGACCAACCCAAGCGGGAGGAACCGTTTTCTACCGCAAGAACACGACTGTGAAAGAACACCGCGATCGGACAACCGCACGAGAAACGAGCAACCTCCGAGAGCCGGCAGCGGAAGAAAACGGCGGCAGAGAGAAGTCAACTAGCCTCGGCGGCGCATCAAAAAGAGAGATCCCAGCGGACAGAGCTCAGAAATTCTCGATTCACATGCACTCGCTCGGTGTGAAGAATTCCTGGTGAAATAGAGCACAAGATCCTGCGGCCGGCCTTGTACCAAAATTACTCCCTCTCCCCCCCACCCCCCTCCAAAAAAGAAAAAACGGGAAATTTTGCCCTTGCAACCCAATGGGGAGTGACGCCCAGCCTGTTTTTTCACTCCTCTCTGATGCGAACACTGCGGAGCGGATTCCCCCAAGAACTCGAGGCGAATTAAAAGGAATAAAAACCCAGAAATCAAAACTAACGAAAACTCCGTCAATCCTTTTCCTTGGAATGGAGGAAGAGACGACTCACCTGGTAGTACAAGTAGGCCGCGTAAAAGAGGATGATAAGGGGCATGATAGCCCAGAGAGAGAGCGTGCTCACGATGCCTATAAGAACGAACGTGGAAAAGAGCTGCGACACCTGCCCGAGGAACATATTCACGAAGACGGCCACGTTGCGATCGATGTCGCCGAGGTCCTTGGCGAACCGATTGATCACCCGCCCCAGGGGATTAGTGTGGAAGAACAGCATCGGCGCCCTCAACACGGCGTTAAGCATAGCGTTGTGCAGCCTCCTGGCCGCATAAAGGCTCGAGGTGATTAGCCAGAAGGAGTTTGCCAATGTGACCATCACCTGAACGCATGCATAGTCACAGTTGAGGATGATAACCATACAGTTGAGGATGATAAAGTCCAAGGCATGCATAATCACAATTGAACGAAGCCTACCTGGCCCAGACAGATCAGAGAGTAGACCAGATTGTAGAAGCCCGGGCCGTGTGTTTTTGGAGCGCCCTGATCTGTCCAGATGCTCAGCCACGTGCTACTTGAGATCCGAAGAACTTCAGTCAAGAAATAGCAGCTAAAGAGTATCATCACCACCCACAGACCTCCTAATGCGTTTTTGTATCTGGAGTGCAATTGGAAGGGGAAAAAAATTAAAACGATGAATAGGCATGCACAGCAAGTAAGATGTCCGTTTGGAACACGAGATAGATCGTCAGATGATCAAAGTATACAATAAATTTCATCAGCAGTTTACGTTAAACCCAGCCCTCATTCCATGCTCCTTATATTTAAAGAAAATACAAAGATACGGGCTTTGGTTTATGAGAGAAACGCACATATTTATTGGGCAAGAACAATATAAAAATATGGTTTACAAGACCCAAGATGGCCATAAAATTCAATCGTTTATGCGAGTCAGCATTGGATCGTGGAATCCCGAAACTAACATGACTACATGTCGTGCATGCAATCTTATTTTTATAAATGAATCCATCAGGGATAAATGAGTTAATGTGGAGCCACAAGGAACCGTTCACAGATAAGTTTTTAATGATGAAAAAAAAAATCTCAAAAGAAAGGCAATCATACTAAGATGATCAATAGCGAAGCAAATCGGAAGGGTTTGCCCAAATTACTCCATGGAGCATGCTATAGACACTTATGGGCACACGGGCATATTGAAGAGACAATACTTACAAACCATGCACACAAGCTCCCATCTCATGTAAATAATATATGACTATTCGCAAAAAGTAACACACTTCAAATCTGGGAAATCGGCAAGAATGGCAGATAAAATGAGGCAGAACCAAGGGGTCAGTGAAAACTTACCTCGAGAGAACCTTTGCACTGACAACGCCTGTTTCACGCTCCTCCTGTTTGATGAGCACAGACTTTCCCTCTTTGGTCTTTTTTGAGTCACTCTTGGCCACCGGAGCACCCTCCTTTTTCACACTTTCCCCATTTACTGAATGTTTTCCTGCATCTTCCTTGTTGTCGTCACCATTCACTTCTTCTAGTTGTTCCTCCATTTTCCCAGCATTTTCCATTAGTTTTTTGAACAGTACTCCATTGGAGTTTAATTCTTCAAAGGTCCCTTCTTCTTTTATTGCACCATCATGGACTAAGATGATTCGATCCACATATGGGAGAAAATGCAGCTGGTTGGTGACAAGCACTCGGGTTTTCTGTCTCAATTCATCCTTGATGCATTTGTCAAAAACCTGGAAGAAGAGACAATACCTCATGCTATGGGAGATTGACTCAACAAGATACACAAAATAAGTTTCTACATTTATAATCAGACACAACATCCTTAAGTAGCTCAAAGAATTTCATGCAGTAGTAATTTTTCGTGCAGGTAACATTTTATTGAAGAAGGAAGAATTTCATGCAGCAGTTATTTTTAATTTTATCTGATAAAATAATTAAATTCACACAGGATGGTAACGATATAGAAATTTTAGTTAACAGGAAGGTGAAAAAAAATTACAAAGACAGGCGTAGGAAATTTGTTGAAGGCTTTGCATGCACCTGGTCAAATGAGAAGGAAGATGCTCATAATTGAAGGGAGAAAATACAGACGTTCTATGATAATTTTCATGGGTATTGTATTCTTCTCCTCTATACAAGATCTTCCAGCAGATTTTTAAGCCCTGAACTGGCTTCCCAGTACTATAACAGGAAGAGTGACAATTCTTGTTCAACAATAACAACTAACTTCTTTTCCTTGTTCATTTCTCTTCTGCATGCTTCGATGAACATCACAGTTGAAAAATAGAAATTATGGGCACAAAAACAGGCATGGAGACTACTCCCACATTGCATATATGAGAGTAGTGAACAGACAATAGGACAAAGGGGAAGATAAAATAATGTGTAAGGAATGCAGATTTAGTGAAATGGAAAATAAGCCCAAAAATAAACAAAATTATCTGGCCATCTAAAGTTTAAATAAAGCACCCCGCACAGATTCCGATGACACATATTTACCAAAATAATAAATGAACAAACAGCCATAAATCTAATGAGCAGGAGGATTCATGAAGCTCGTGGCCTTACCAGTCGACCAACATGGGCATCTAATGCACTCAGAGGATCATCAAATATATACACATCCGAATCGGAATACACAGCTCGAGCCATGGAAACTCTTTGCTTCTGTCCACCACTGATATTTACTCCTCTCTCTCCAATCTCTGTAAGATCGCCGCCCTGAAACAATAAGGCATGCCCTTAAATACTATCATACATGTAGACGTATGCAAATTTAGTATTCGGAATAGTAAATAATTTCAAAACCCGTACAGGATATTTCGCAACTAAAAATCTCTAAACTTACTGGCAATGACTCAAGATCATGCTCCAGTCCTGTCACTTCTATGGCCTTCCCATAGCGTGACTGATAAAAATCAGCTCCGAACAATATGTTGTCACGAACCTATATAAAATTCGAGATGTGTTAGCAACATAAAAGTTAAATTAGCACAGTTTGCACAGAAACTTGTACAACGTACAAGTCAGAAATGGAAAAAGGAGAAACAGTCTAACATACCGTGGCATTAAAAATCCACGACACTTGTGGGACATAGGCAACAGTGCCTCGAATAACCACACTTGTATTGGTATCTGGCAATGGCAAAAGTTCTCCAAGCATTGCTGATACTAATGATGTCTTTCCTTCACCAGTGCTGCCTACAATTGCCACCAGGCTACCGACAGGTATATCTAAATTGATGTTTGACAGCGTGGGAGTCTCTGCCTGTGTTACATAAAGAAGTGTTTTGGTGGGGATACAATTATGGAAATTTCCGAAAAGAAATGCAAGAACGTTATACCTGGTTTCCAAGAAACTAATTAAGAGAAAGTGCACACGCAGAATGATAGGCCAATGAATCCTACATAAAGTAGCTGTCTTACAAGCACAAAAATTTCATGCTAGAACAATCAGAAGATTAACTGATGCAGCCTACTCATATTGAGCATGAGAGAGGAAGCACACAAAAATTATTGAATTTCATTCAAAGTGCCAAAAGTTAAATGTTCAAAAGAAGAGCAAATCTGCCCATATTTATTTAGAAAATCAAGGTAGATAAACAATATCAACACATGCTCTCAAATTCTCCATTGAAGTTTGATTGGGAACATTGAAACAGATGAGATGCTTGCTAAAAAGATCACATACAGGGAATGCTTTTCCTGATGAACAATTGGTCAGATTGGTCAAATGGAATGGATTAATTCATACTGAAGACTGATGTCATCATTTGAATGGGAAATAAACATATTTCTAAGTGCATTTATCAATTAAACTCGTATCATCTGATCCCTTCGGTACATTAAACATCTCAAAAATATAACAAAAATGGAAAGAGCTTGATATGTTAACCTTCGAGTCCCAAGAAAAGTATCCATCCTTGATAGAGATTGCTGGAAGTTTTGGATCAATAGGCGGATTGGGTAAGAGTACTCTCTCTTCAGCAAGAAGCAGATCTTCCAATCTCTTCAAAGACACATTTGCATTTACAACCTGACAAAGGAAAAAAAGGGCATAACTTGAGGAGCAAACGCATTAATGTCATTTTAAAAACTAAGAAATGCCTGCAACGCTTCAGAGAAGAAGAATAGCAAGTAAATAATCATTAAAAATTTAAACTAAGGAGTTTTACTCATAAATTTGTAAGATTAAAAAATTCAAAGCTGATTTCAGGACTTTTATATGAGTATCTGATGTGAAGTAGAAATTTAAGTAATATACGTCCTTCGACACAAAATAAATACACTTTATTTTAAGTGGCATTTTCAGGCCACAGCTAAGGGAACTTCTTCACTGTTAAAATTGAGCATAACAACATAACATCCATTCTACTTTATTAAAATGTGATTAAACTTGGAAAGTTGCGTTTCGAAATAGTACAAATGCCTGATGACTCTCAGCCCATAACCAGACGTTGGGGGAGAGTCTGTCAATTAAGTCACGTTCTGGTGAAGAACTCCGAAATTGCTCTATTCAGTATTGTATAGATACTTGGTAAGTAAACAAAAAAAAAACAAAGTTGTTTCATGTGGACTTGCAAGCCGTTCTACTTGGCTGAGACTCATTCAAGTCTCTACATTTGAAGCCCCGGAATCTGATTCATTCCTGTGAAAAAGTTTAAATCTGCAACGAGATTGATGTTAAGGAAATCTGGGCATTAGAGAATGGAAACTGAGTTCCCAAGACCAGGGGTCATCTGCTCACAACAAAAGGAAGATGGCAGAAAAGTTAGCACATGAACAATGCTAATTGCAAGAACTTGGCAACGGGTCCAGCACGGCCCAACGATTTCTCCACAGATATCTGTCGAAAACAAAAAACCCTAGGAAGATACACGGTGGAAGAAAATGACTTGACGACTTTAAGTCTGGCTCGGGCCTGGTTATCCACAAGACAATTAGGAACTCATCCAGCAATGAACTGGGCTCAACCAGTTAGGAACCGATCTAGCAATAAATCCTAAACCCTACTACCTATATGAGCTTTTCCACACTCTCTCTCAAGTTGGTGAATAGGTTATTCTCCATTCCCCGCTTGGATACAAGACTTAGAAATACTGGACTACTTAAACCCTTAGTAAGTACATTCAAAAGTTGGTCATGTGTAGACACAAAAAGTTTGTAAATCAATCCGATCTCAAACTTTTCTTTGATAAATGTCCATCAATCTCGATGTGTGTTATTCAATCATGTAGTAGTGGGTTATGAACTATGCTGATTGCAAACTTTTTATCATAATATAGTCTCATTAGGTCGTCCAGCTAATCTTCAAGTCTTTTAAGATGATCTTCAACAAAAATAGTTCACACAGACCTTGAGCTATTACCTGGAATTCATCTTAGGCACTCAACTGTGCTACCACATTTTGTTTCTGGCCTCTCCACGCCATGTGATTGACACCAAAAAAGCATAATATCCAGAGGTTAATCTTATGTCAACCCCTAATTATTCGTAATCAACATCTACGTATGTCTCAAGTACTAATCCTCCATTTTTCCTAAGTAGAATATCTTTTCCTAGTGTCGCTTGGAGATACTGTGACACTCCATAAACTGCCTGCAAGTGAACTTCCTTGGCGATACTGTAACAGTAGCTAATCATACTCATTGCATATACTATATTTGGTTGCGTATCAGACAAATAAATAAACCTTTCTACTAGGCACTGACCCATTTCTCCATTTGCCTCAACATCCTCTTCTGCCTTGCCAAGTTTATGATTCGGATCAATTGATGTACTAGTTGGTTTGCATGCGATCTTGCTTCTCTAAGAAGATCAGTAATGTACTTCTATTGGGAGATAAAGATGCTTATCATAAGTGAGTTACTTCAGTCCTAATAAAATATTTCAGCCTCCCTAATGGTTTGATCTCAAACTCCTCAGCCAAACATTGACTCATATATTCTCTACCATTTTCGTTACTCACAATTATTTCATCAACATATACTGATAATGTTGTGACTCACCTAGAGGATGAGTGTTTAATAAACAATGCGTGATCTTCTTGACTTTCTTTATGCCTCATGGCTCTTGTAAATCTAACAAACCATACCCAATGTAATTGATTAAAATCATACAATATTTTTTTTAAATTTGCGAAACATATGAGCAGCCAAATTATTCTTGTAACTCAGTGGCCCGTCCATAAATATTTTCTCTCTACTTCAGCATGCAAAAATACATTTGTAACATCAAACTGCTGCAACTCTCAACCATCTTTAACTGCTAATGACAACAAGACTATGACAATATTCATCTTCACTACCAGAGCAAAAGTTTCTAGATAATAAATATCAAATGTTTTGAGTGTAACCCTTGGCTACCAATCTGGCTTTGTATCTCTCTATATATCTATCTGCTTGACACTTCTATATAAACCCATTTACACCCCAAGGGTCTCTTTCCTACATATAGCATTACTAACTCCCAAATGTTGTTCTTCTCTAATGCATCAATCCCCTCATTCAAAACTTGTTTCCATTTCTTATTAGACAAAACCTCAGATAAGATGGTAGGAATGACAATGTGTTTAAACTAACAAAGGAGGCTCTATGAGATGATGAAAAGTGTTTATAGGACAAAAAAATTGCAAGAGTATATAAAGTTCATTCTGCATATTCACTTTCCTGATGGCAATGGGAAGATCCCCACATTGTCAAGGGATCACCTTTCCTTCACCCAATCTCACATTTTCAGAAACAAAGTTAGAATTTTCTTCAGGGTTTTTTAAAATTTCAATAGCAGATTTGGCAAGAACTCAGGTACAAGTTCATTGACTTGGATATAAGCTCAGACCAAGGAACATCAGAAGACATAGGAAGTGATGAGAGATCCAATAAGAAATTCTCATCCTTATTTGATTGAACACTCCCCTTGAAGATAAGTTGTGGTGAAGTAAAACTCTTGTTCGTTGAAAGAGACACCCATTGAGACATAAGTAAACCCTTTGACGTTGACTTTGAATTGATTCTTACTCATGGAACAAAATTTTGGGAGAATAGTTTCGACATCAAATTTATGTTTGAGCACAAAAATCTAAGTAATGCAAGTACACTCATCAATGAATGTCAAAACCATTTATGCCCCAAAAACATTAAGAATGGCTGAAGGACCCCAAATATCACTATGAATGTGAAAGAGAGTAGAACTTCTTTCACTACTAACTGGAAAAAAGTACACACGCTTTTCCTTTGAATTTGATGATGAATACTGTCAATGTAGGTCAATAATCAAAAGTTTAGAGCGAAAATTCACACAGCTCACAATGAAAATCTTCAATGCTCAGGCTTTTAAATAAAGGAAACATAATTCTAATAGCCCTAAATGATGAATATCCAACCCAATGATGGTGAAACCAAATTCTCTCCTTATTGGATGAACAAAGCTCTACAAAATTTGGTAGATCCTCCTTTATAATGTTTGACTTGATTGGTACTTCATGGTAGTAGGGTCCATCTTGTTCTCTAGCATGACCAATCTTCCTCCTTGAAATCTTGTCATGAAATACACAATGACTATGATGGAAAACCACTTTGCAATGTAAATCTTGAGCAAGCCTTAAGATAGAAAGTGTGGACAATTTCGGTATATGAAAAATATTTTTTAAGGTCAGTGAATGGTTTATTTTAGCATCTCCTGCACCAGCTATATTGTGACTATTTTCCTACTAATTGCACAAGGAGAGTATGAGAAGAAAACATTTAGTGAGTGGGTCATATGGTCAGTAGCTCTTCAATCCATGATCCAAGAGCCATCAAAGGTGACACCCAATGGAAACTCGCCTGAATATGCCAATAAACAAGAATTAAGTTTTTTAATGAGAGATCTCGCCATTTTGACCTCTTGGTCATTAAATCACCCTCTTTATCAATTGGTTCATGCTTTGTGGTGCAAGCATCAAACTTCGTCTTCTTTCCTCTAATTGTGTTATATGGATCACCGCTACAATTTCTGATACGTATAGAAAAACTAACCTCTATTTACAGTGAAAGGATTGTTAGTGTTTATGGCTGAGAGTATTGACAATGAAGGTCAATAATCAAGGGAGATTGTCACCAATTAATGCCGAAATGATCGATAATGAAGGCCAATGATCCACACGGGGTTATCAGCGACCAAGACCAGCGTTCATGCAGCAGTACCCGTTACTTCCTTTGATTCAGTCGGTTCTTCTCTCTTATGGTCGAGCACCCTGCGCCCAGAACAATAAGCTTCTCTGGGTCATGTGAACAAAGTCACCTTAAACTAATCTACGTCCTAATTTGAGTAAATCCTAGGCTCCAGCAGGGCAGGTTTGGCTCAGGTCCCAATTTGAGTAAATCAAACCTTAGATTCTCTAGGAACCAGAGATTAGAAACCAAGTTATGATACCATGTCGAAAACAAAAAACATTAGGTGTATATGTAGTGGAAAAAAATGACTTCTCACAATTTTTAAGGTTTGGCTCAGGTCTGGTTGTATGTAAGTATCAGGCTCAAATGATAACTAGGAACTGGTACAACAATGAATTGAGTCCAATCAATTAAGAGCTGATATAGCAATAAAATTTAAACCTTAATGGTAGCACCCTTTGCTCTAAGAAGAATCCAACAGCTTAAACTAGCCAGTGGAATTACAACCTGGTAAGTCCCTGGGACTTACCGTGGTATAGATGGATCAAAAGGAGATCTGTCGATCTCAATTCCTCCAAATGGAAGGAATGCAGGATTTCTATTCAAGATGTCAAGATGAGTACAAGAAAAGAGGAGGGAGAGGAAGTAGAGAGAGAAGAGAGAAAATGATGGCCAATGGGAGAAACCGTTCGAGAGCCTTCTCCCCGTCGCTCTCCCAGAAATTGCCCCAACTGCTTTCCTACTGCTAGCCTCCTCCCTGTGTCTCTTATTTATAGTCTTTATTCGGTTTTACTGTGGTGACATGGCCCACCTCAATTGGCCACCAGATCTTGAGGCCTTTCTAGAAGAAGTGCCCACTTCCTCCTCCGATATGTGAGAATGAGGTTCTTACCACTACCACAGAAGAAGAAAGGAGAAGAAGAAAAATATACAATGGAAGAACAAGAGGACCAAAGAATACCATTGCACCCAATATCCAATATTGATGACCAATTTCTTTCCTCATTTAAAACTTGCTAGACTGCATCTGCATCCATCATGATGTTTTTATTTTTATTTTGGCTGAGGGTGCTTTAATGATGTTTTAATCCTTTATCCTCTCAAAGAAATATACATTCACAGCTAACAACTTGCAAATATTTACATCACATTCATCGAAGAATACAAGGTTAACCCAGTATTCAAATAATATGACCTTAGATTGATCAGACCAATGGTTGAAGAGGTTATCAAACGATATAAAAAACTTCTCAGACCACCATAAACATTTTACTTAGGTATCAGGGGAGAAATAAACTAAGCATATGATCACCCCGGTGAGAAGTAGAAATAAAGTTACAAGAATTGAGGCAAAATAACAGTATTTGTCAAGGATTTTTCGATTAGAGCGGAAATATTTTTAATGTCAGCCAAGATCACAGCTACATGCAATGACATGATTCATCACATATAGTAAGCATAGATATAAAAATAAATGAAATGAAATTACCTATAAGAAATAAATGAAATTCTTTATCACAAATTAGCAAGGAACAGAACAACAAACATTTTTGCCATCCAACTGTATTTTGACATGCCATTAACATGAAGATGAGCAACGCACCTGGGTCATCAAATTTGGAAGCATGTACAGAGGAAATCGTAGCACTTGAAACAGTGAAAGGCATGTAAATGCCTTTGCAGGTGTTAGATTCCCTCCAAGCAGCGTGTACATTCCAAAAGAAATCACAGTAACAAGAACAGGAATGCTGTTCAGGACGAAATTGTTGCACTGCAAATATCACCTACAGTTAGATTGAGAAAAAGAAAATTTTTGCAACCAATATGGCACAGCCATAGTAATACTAGACCAGTAATACATTCACTTAGATGAAAAAGCAGAACAATGGCAAACAAAACCCATTAACTTTCACCCACCGCTGCCCAATATTGACTCCTCTTGTACCAGGATAGTTCATCATTTCGAATGTTTTGAACTTTAGATTGGAAACTCTTCTCCCAAGCATAGCATCTATTATTTTTCAAAAGAAACAGTCATTCATTAGAAACAAAGATCCACAGAGCAAAAGCATAAATTCTAATACGCTTAGATGAGAGCATACTTGACCACATCCATGGCCGCCAATATTTCATTCATAAGCCCAATTCGCTTATCTGCTCGCTGAAGACCCTCCTTTGACAGTTTCTGCATCCTCCGTACGACAAATGTCTAATTGCAAGAAAACAATTAGTAGAAATGTTGTTTTCTACACAAAATATATTCTAAATAAACTAAATATATTGACAATTTGGGAACTCAAAATGCCAATAAAATGTAGGACTGCACTACATTATATATGAGTACAGAAGTTTTCAAGTTGAATTAAATGCATTGTTGAAAAAAAACAAAAAAAGGGGTCCTCCTTTAAATATTAGGATAGCCCAGGGCATATAAATAACATGTACCCCTAAAAATTATCCTCAAATTATTACACACTTAACCCCCACCTTTTGAGCAAAGCAGGTAGTGGCATACCACAGAAAATATATCCAAAGATCAACTACTTACTAATAAAGGGAAAAATTCTTCAATTCTATTGTAATGAGAAAGATTATCCAATGTTTTACGGAGGCTTTTTGGGACCGTACGGGAAGCATACTTGTACACCCCCTGCCCTTCTGAGTGTTTATTGCATTCCAGTTACATCCAACTGCAGAAGCAAAATTACAAGGCAAAGATGACGAATTAAACCTATAAGATCAGGCGTGAAATCGTCAATATAGCCAATCCTCGCCTAGTTGTGTGTGCTTAGTCTCCTGCAACACTCCTCTACTTCTCAAACTTATTGACTGGGTTAATTGAAGCCTTGCAATCATGAAGTTCTATCTGATGATGATAACACCAAATGCTTACAAGCAATTTTGGCTCACTCATCTTCAATCTGTCAATGCCGCAAGCTTATTTAAAGCACATGATTAGATGATGGTGGCAAATTTGAAGAGACAACTAATCTTGCTTGAATGATAACTGGGTCAATGCTACTTATTTCATTAGTTATGAAAGTGCTGACAAATTTCTTAAGGTACGTAGCAAAACTGGGCCCTAATAATGCAAGGGCTAAAGCCCACTGGCCTTTCCCAAGAAAAAGAACAGCCCTAGGCACCTACGTCTCTGTGATATTTGGGTGATGCAGCTCTCCAAATGACATGAGATTCTCCATCTTTGACCTCGATCACAAGCCTCACAATAAGAGAGGAGACAATGGGAAGGTTGAAAACTCACGTAGCCGATTCTTCATTGAGGGTAGAGGTAGCAGCGAATACCCAAGCCTCTGTTTGCCGAGGCTCCAGCCACCGATGCCCAGATATACCTTACAGCGCAATATGAAAGGGGAAATTTGGGATCTAAATTGGAAGGTATATCAGGAAGATGGCTCATTCACCATTGCTCAATGACAGATTGGAGCAGTAACTGAAGCTAACAATTGTGGAAACCTAATGCTCAGGATCAGACAAAGAACGCCAGCAGTTGTAAGAAAATCTGAAGCAATGGGAGTCTATAGAGGTCGAGTCACATGCCCAAAAATTGAGAGGGACGCGATCATGAGAGCTCCATAGGCAGGCTCACGGATCAGGCCAAAATCTCATTATTTTTGGAAATAGAAAAGTGTGTAATAGCCCCCATGGAAGGAGGCAGTTGCCAACAAGAAAGAAGCAACATCAGGGATCCCCCTATAGTTCGTCATCAGTGAAGATAGATATAAATCCTATGAGCGAAAAGTGCATAACTGAGCATGTATTCTTGCAATGCGCTTTCTTTAAGCAGGCATATTTTGGAGGTGGTGCAAATTGACAAAAATAACATGGAGGCATTAGACAAAGATTGAGGACTGTTTGATGAATGAATGAATGATATTAGACAAAAAAGTTACAGTGAATCGTGCTTAACCAAATCCATTGGTATTTTCAGAAAAAAAACAGAGCCTTTTTGCAGAAGCTCTGGAATTGTGTATAAACTCCTTTTATAAAATATAAAAGAAATGAACTCGTGATGAATCACATTTTCTTAATTCACTGAAAAATCAGATGGGAACAGGCTAACATACAAGCATCTTGAGCATTTTTGGCCAATAATTTGACTAGATCACATTGTAACTCAGTCCTAGAAGACAACATGATTTCCATGGTATTTATGTTCCTTCTTTGCATGACAGCCACTAAAATACATCTTTTTACGCCAAAATCCTAGAAAATATTGAGATATGATGAGGAAAATTATTCCCTTGACATAGTTAACAACGTGCACTTCTAGTGCTGCCGTCTTGGTACCATCACCTTAATGAGCTTTTTATGATTGAAAATGGAATCCTGCAGAAGGGACAGTTCACATGTTGAGAGTGAACCACGGTAAAACTCGCATGTGCTCCATTCTTTCTTCTTTATTTTCTTTCTTCAGTATTTGCAATCTGGGGGATTAAGGGTTTCCTAATCCCCAACAGAAAGCATTACAAACATTATAGATGACATAATTTCCACTTAATGGGTAACAGCCTATTGTAAAAAATTCAGAATAATTATGCAAAAATATAAGTCAGAACATGAAGCTTATATGTTCATTTAAACCCATTCCTTGACATCAAGGATAAAGAGAGTTCAAAACAATAAACATAGGTCTATAAATGTTGCACAAAAAAAATCAGATGAACACAATATAAAGCCTGAATAAATAATATGGAAAAAATTAAACATTAAACTAGATTTCGTCAGATATGATATCAATCACAAGCCAATCAAAGATGTACCTGTATCGGAAATAACAGAACCAACATGAATGCCCCAACGAGTGAAGCAACACCAAGCTCCTTGTATAGGAGAGAAATAGCAATGATAATGCGAAACGGAGCTGACCATAAACTGTGAAGTTGTTGGCATACTTGCTGCATGAAGAAGATGTCAATGCGAGTGACATCAGTGCACATACATCCAAGAATAAAAAAGACGCCAGTACTGAGAAAAAGTTTTCTGCTAAACTGTTGTTAAAAACCATATAGTATCATGTTAGGGACATTATGCTATGAAAAAATAAATGCACGACCAAAATTTGAGGAAGTAGACTACAAGAAGATGATACACATTTTCAAGAAGATGATACACCATTGAATTTAGGTCATCGTTTCATTACACATTTTCAAGCCCTGACTCAAATTTTAAAGCCCTAAAAGATGTACGACTCATCTAAAGAAAGAACTTTGGGTCGTAGCCAAGCCCATGGATTGATCAACAGCTGAAAATTGGCACACACTAAAGGGGAGAGGGTGGACAGTTGAATATTGAAAGTATTTAAAAATACAAAAATAATGGTGTAAGAAACAAACCTGAAGCTGTTCTGTATCAGCAGTTATCAAATTTGTAATCTTCCCTGATGCAATTCTTTTTCGAGCTTCGGGTGTAAGTCTCAGGGACTTGCGGAAAACAGCGGCAACCTATAAAAATGCAAATCATGCTATGATAAATCTTATGCATTCAGTCAAGCATTTTAGCCACGGATCGACAGTGAGAGCCAAGAAACAACAAAACTTGTCAAACATAAATGTTGATTATTTTCTGAAGACATTAGGAAGGGAAATCAAAATCCTACACCAGACTACAAATTCCTGCAATATAGAAAATACAAAAAGTGGAAAATGTAAAAATGTTACTTTAACGAGCGTAGATTACATCTGAACTTTAAGACCGCAATCCAGTAATAGAAGATATACATGCATAGAAATATCATGATAAGAAAAATACAGGACATAAATAGTTGAACAAAAAAAAGCATACCAGGGTTGACCTTAGGCGGAAACCAACACGCATGACATTTTGGAAATATTGTGCCTCACTTAGAACTCCAAGTGCCTGGACCAAGAATTTTAGGCAAGTAAAACAGAAATACAAAGCGATTGTCTAATCAGCCCATAAAACTTTAACATTTCAATTGGTGTAGGCGATCAGGAACCAAAGCTATATGTCATCATATTAATCAGATTGTTTCAGAAATTTAATGAACATTCTCAAAACATGTCCAAATATGGATAAGACAGTTGACCAGCTCGAATCTGAAAGGGAATTCTGGGTAACTCTAATCCTCCTACCAGTAACACCTTCAAAGGCCCAAAACCAAAGTCAATGTAAGGTACCCACAGGCTGACAAGCAGAATGAAATTATATAGATCTGAAGTTTGGTATCAAGGGGATCTCAATAATCACAATCACTTCATTCTAGTTAGACACCAGCATGGAGTCATATATTGATTTGTCAGTCTAGGAAAAAGGATACGTACCCTAATGATTAACTCAAACTTTTCATTTTGTTTTATTCGCACCCAACTAAAGATTTATTTGGCGTTGATTTCCACTGCTAATGAATATGGCCTATACCGGATTCAATAGCCAAAATTTTCATTAATCTTAAAAGCCATGGTTCGACAATCTTCCTGGAATTTCAGCAAGGTACAAGATATCAGTACAATACAAAGACATCACCAAGTGATTCTGACGGTAAAATTTGGTGATGGTAGTTAAGGCTGCATCAGTAAGCATTTCTCCGTGTAATGAAAATTAGGAAAGTCTCAGTCGACACTGACTCTGCCCAACATTTTAGTGGCAGTTATATTCACCCTTCTTCCACTGCTACCGTTGCAAAGTTGACTGTGGTACATAATCAGAGATTCCCCTTTTCCTTATCCCCAAACTTTCGAGTATCAGGGGGGTAATATAACTGAGACTTTCTACTGAGGTAAGACCATTTCAAAACAGAAGCCCAAACATTTTGGAATAGGTTTTCTAAGTTACTCCCAGACGTACTGATATTCAAGAAGAAAAAATTAAGTCCCAATGTTTAGTATTTTCAAAACGTCAGTCATCATTTTCCTTTGCTTCTGATTTATTATTTTTCCAATGAATGTTAAATAACTCAGTGTTGTCTCAACAGAGCGAAAATTTTCAAAGAATTAGTGGTCATAACTTCCCTTTTTGTCTTCCCAACGGGTTACTTATGAGTATTTCATTTTTCTGTTAACGACTTAACTCATCTTGTTATCCTACAGATTTAGCTCAAGAACCATAGTGAATTTCTCAGAAACAACAATATTTTTGAACACCCTTAAGTATAATGGTCGTCGTTCACCATAAATGGATTTTCTTTCTGACGATGTATTAGCCTTGGATGGTATTTGTGAAGGGGGAAATGTAAGAAGACAGAAAGGGGCCAAAACATACAAATAGCAACTATAAACGAAATTGCAGGACAATTATACGAAAATTAAAAGGCAGGTTCCTGGACAAACCACTCCTAAGAAAATTGAGAAAGCATAGATGTAGCCGCTCCATGATGGGTCCCCTTGTTGCATAGACTGCGGAAAAATATAAATAGCTAAGTGATAGTTTAAAGAAAATAGTCATATATGTTTTTTTCTAAGGAACAATTTCAGTATAGATAGATAAATAGGGCACGGTTTGTCCACAATAAAAGAATCTGACATGGAATATCTGATGTGGTACAAAATCAAGACTATGAAACCTCAGTGCAGTCCAATCATCTGCGACTGAAAGGATATGCAATGAAACATGATCAAGAGCATTCTGCAAAATCAGTCAGCATTCTGAAAGACACTGGGGCCAGGAAACATAAGGTCGGTATTATTCTAACATTCATCACACGTTATAGATACTAGAGATGTGCAGAATATATCACACAAGAAGCCGACAAGGGAGCTGCAGTTATGTGAGACAGCTTACTTGTAAGAGAAGGTTCAAGATTACAGGACCCACAAACTGTGAAGCATCGTTACCAATCTGCAAAGAAACGAACAGTAAGAGCTAAAAAGCATTATACCACATTAATGGACAAGGAAAATGAATCCAACAGGAACTTTTGGAATCTACACAATTTCCACGGCTAAGACCATTACATTGGTTAACAGATACTGAGTTAATTATCGGTGCTAATCTTGTTGTGTAATCAGAAAATTTTCATTCCATTGTCAACTCTGAAAAAATTCAAGGAACTATCACGATTTTTAGAGACCTATCACGTGATTTTTTATAATTATGATTATTCAACTTGTACTATCCGTAAACTCCAATTTTATTGATTAAATGATTATACATGTACTTTATACAGTTACATATCTCCATAAATTGATGATGATCTACCCGGAAATTTATAGAAGAAATGAATGAAGTGCAGTAAAATAGCCCCACAAAAATTGGCATTTTACTTCTAGCTGAAGTTAACGTGATCTATTGAAAATTTGGCAATCTCTTGGAGGGATATTATGCCAGTCGTACTAATTAAAGTTATCCTAGACTGATTGACAAGATTACACGTCATCAGAGAGAGCACTCCCATAGAAAGCCAAAATCTATCTCCACATTCGGTCGAAGTCAAGAAAGCTCGAACATGCAACAAAGAAGTCAGATAAAGTCCCCTGAATTTGTAGTGATTCCCTAGCCCTCCATTGATCTTCCTACTCAATAGATAGCCTAAAACAACTCTGCGTAGATCAAATTTCTTCATGTCTCTGCAACCAAAGAGGATATAACTTTTCTAACATTGACTGCGATTGTCTTTCTATTATGAATTATATCACAGATTTAGTCACTGGTTGACATTGATGGGCCGAATCATAATTTCTACAGTCATTTAGATGGTAAGGTCTCCAGATAAATACTCAATGCTAACTAGGAAGGCAGGAAGAGGTCTACAACTTCACCACTTGATTTTTCCTACTATGCAGTTCCCATCAGAGATACCGTGAATTACTTGTTAAAAGACTCTCTAGAGACTGTTCAAATTATTTAGGCACAAGTCATCATCTAAGCTGCTCTGATCACCATCCAGCATACCAATAAATGCTTGCGTCAGTTGTTAACATAGAAACAACTAAGATTCCTCGATTATATCAACAAATCATAGTAAACATCAATGCAAACGATGGATTGAAGCAGTAAGCCAGTTCATCACGGTGAAACAAACCAAGATTACGTGTAAGAAATTTGTTATAATAGTCACATGCCTGGGAAAATGAATCTAACATGATTAGTGCATAAATCTTAACTAATTAAGTGTAAACAGAAGCAGTGATGCATGAAACTGAAGATGCTCCACATGATACCTTAAAAATACCTCCAAGCCAAAACCTGCAGAAAAAGATGAAACAAGTTCACTAACAAGGAAGAGAAATTGAAGATTCTTCTTAGAAAGATTTAACTACATGATGATGTTCGTAGAAAAAAAAATGTGAGCCCCACGAGAACATTGTTTTATGATCTCTACCTTCCACCGAGACTAGCATTTAGAGCCCTCAGCAGCCATGGCTTGGGCTTCCTAGATTCTTCAATCCAACATTTCTGGAAGCTGAACGTAGAAGATAGATTCATTTAGTTTTTAGGCACAAAGATATAATGCAGTGTTTCAGTAGCAAACACCAACATGTTAAGAACACCTACTCTTGATGCAGTGTTTCTGTTAAATCCCATGTGTCCAATTTCCAAACATCCTTTTCAGTGATAGGCCTTCTGTATCCCTTCTCCATGAGTGGAGTCATCCATGAGAAATATATCTCTAACATAACATCAAAGAGGAAAGTTAGATCAAGAAAGAATCCACTTGAAGATGGGATATGAACATCATTTTTTTTTTCCTTGTGAAATGCTACTTAAATGTGTAAGAAAATTTCACTGATTATTTTATGATCTGAATGCGTACTTGAGAATATATTAACATGCCTCTCGGGGCAAATCTGTTCATCTCCAGGGAGAGGTTCATACTCTGTACCGTCAGCGGACACTTCCCGTTCAATGGGAGTGTAACCGGGATATGGATCCAAATTAGGAACATAGAACAGTAAGAGGAACCCAAATAACAGCTGCATAAGAATTTTTTAAGTACGTCAAATTACCAAAAAAACCAGACTGTTAAAATATTTAATGTTGACTTATGCACGACAGATATATGAACAAGAAAAGATAGTGAGCATACCTTGCAAAGCATTTCACTTGCATACAAATAAATGATTGATCTGAGAAAAAGGGAAACAAAATTCAATGACTAGTACTGGCACATGAGAAAAAAAACACGAAATCATCAATAGATGCAAAAAGAGCAAGACGTAGATAAACACAGTGATAGGGACAGTTAATGCGATTATGAGGCATGATCCCTATCGTTTTTCACCACATGCTACATGTGAATTTTAATATTTCCTTCGTGGTAGACAGGAGAATGTATCCATCTACTACACCTATATTGATATGTTGTGAGAGATGTTTTTTAAAAGATGAGAACATGATTATTTTAATGATGCCTTTGGCACCAATCCAAAAAGGCCATCCAGACTAAAATGGGAAACGAGCAGTGGCTGAAAGATTTCTCAAGCATTCCAAAAGGGACTACCACACAAATGAAAAATGAATAACCATGCGAACATTCTTAGAAAACCTTCCCAATGAAAGGCCACTCCATCAACATAATGGTTTCTCGACTGGATAATACATGGGCCAGGAAATGAACCACAGCTTTCAAATTCCCTAATGTGTCAACCCCCATAACATGATCCACGTGAGGATCAACTAGTTAGCCACCGCATGATTGTGCCAGACAAAAGGGGCCAAATCTCCTGTAATTAAAGTCAACCCAACTTGGCATTTTTTTAGCAGAGCTTCCATGGAACTCGTGCCACATCACACGAAACATTGTGATATGCCAGCTTTGGTGAGAAAAAAAAAAGAAGACACTTCTATGTTCAGGGATTATTCTATATATAGATGCTTTTAAAATACAAAAAAATTGTAAACATTCTCTACCTTCCTCTTTTTCTCATGTGATCCTGCTTCCTGATCTAAGGTCTGAAAATAATCATCAAACAGAAAGAAGATTGGGCCCACATGCGTCCATATTATATTTGAATTGCCATATCAGGGTTACAAATATCATCACGGTAAATCGTCACATATCAAGGAACTTAAAGTTTAATCTTATAAAATCATCCATAAAATCCCCATCAGAGATGAGAAAGTGACATTTTTGTAATAATATGGTAATTACTGCTGCTGATTTCAAAATTTGAAGGAAGATATGGCTCAGATGCATAGCAACAGTGCTTATAACGATAGAGGTAAGGATTAAAAACTGGACAAATCTACATACTTAAAGCTTTAGAAATGGGAAAGTTATTGAATCAAGCTTACTATCCCCCTCCAAGCTTCATATACCAATGAACTCTTTTTGCACCAAAAAATCTTTATTTGTTCCTGAATTTTACCTTTGTACAAATGATGATTCACTTTTCACTGTCAATAACTTTTTCGGTTTCATCAAAATATTTGTGAACTCATTTATACAAGGCTAAATAGGCATCTCCAACTCGAGAGGAAGATATTTCAAAATTAATGTCAATCCATTCTTACCCTCTGTCAGCTCAAACAATGAAATACATGAAATATATCGTTCCGTTGAGAAATACAGCATCCATGTTATTCATGCAGTCAACGAAAAGGGATTCCCAAAATCATACTGAAGTTCATGACATTGATAAACAGAAGGAGCCAGCTGCTTTTAAAAAACTGACAATTGAAATTAATCCAATCTAGGTAATAAGAGGACTAGTTACCTGGTGAAATGCTCCCTGACAGAGAAAAGAAGACTGAACATGGCACATTCACCCACCAGAGCATAGATAACACCAAATCGGATGTACCATCGCAACTCATAAATGTAGATTTTCGTTTCTAAAAACAGCATAATCAGTAGAGAGCACCAAGCGATAATATTTATCAATAAGGAGACAATCTGCAAAAAAGCACAAAAATAGATTATTCACGGTAAAAATAACGGTTCACTCTGGAATTTGCTTACGGATGAGGAATCCAGGAAGAAATTGGGAAAAGAAAAGTCTGATGGGAAGAATAAGTCATCAACACAGAATTACCACCCGATCAACTCTCAAAATTGACAACAAACCAAAATATAAAATAGATAACACATATCAAAGACTTGGCGAACCTCAAAAGGAGCAAGAGTAGACTCGCCATCCATATCCACAATTGATATTCCCATGGTTACTCTGAACAGAGACTCTCCGAAACAATAGACAGCAAGGGCCCCCAACATATAGTTGTAATAGTATGATCTCAGAGAGTATCTCTTGGTGCTGATGTCCTTGGTGATGAGCCAAATGCGGTAGCAGCACAAGGTAGCCACCACCAAGTATGAGATACACATGACAACTGATTCCATGGCACAGGGAGTGTAGGCTCCGAAAGCGTTCTGCACTCCGCTCCACAATCCATTCTCAACGGGCCTACAGTACCACTGGATCAAGTCGCTACCTCCCATCTCTGATAATCGGAGGCCACTTAGATTCTCATTCCACCTTTCTCTCTCTCTCTCTCTCTCTCTCACTTCTCGTATATAAGGATTTATTTCCACCTTCAAATTCTTCACCCTGAGTCACCGCTCATTGATTCTGCAAAAATAGTAAAACCGGTTTAGTAAAATTATGGACAGCAAGGATAGAAAACACTGCCTCGGCAGCTCCAGCTCTTTGCAACAAAAAAGACCTGACACTGGCCCATGACTACTGTGAACGGAGACTCTCTTCTGGCATCCAACTTAAAGGACGCGAAAAACGATAACCCACCAAATCAGCAAGTAGTCATGAAATCTCGGATGGCAGTTCTACCGAATTATAATCTGTCCGCATAAGAACGGATTCGGGGATGAAAAAATGGAAGTGAGAGCAACCATCCTATGCTCTAATAGTCTGGGACGGGCCTTACGGAGCCATCCATGGCAGACTCAAGCAGAAGACCGCCCGTCGCAAAAAATCGAAGCCGAATCTTAATAAAAAAGTGGGAACGACCCGGATACCGGCAAGGAATCGAGTTGTACTGAAAACCCGAAGATCTCGCTGAATCTCTAAAGGCCTACAACACCCGTTCTGCAATGAGAGAAAACAGAAGTAGGAAATATGATCGAAAGAGTAGGACTCCAACCGGAACCACGGGAACTCTGGAAACCCGCAGCCGAAAACGAAAACGCAGCCGGGACACGCACGTACGACCACAGATGCCTTCTTCACCCACACCCTCACACTCCCCCACTCAAAGTTCCCGAAAGTAAACATGCCCACCTTTTCCGACTTCCTTATCTCATGGTCTGCTGCTTGCAGAGGGGGAAACAACCAACCAACCACACAAGGCCCAGAAGAGCAGGAAAGAGATAGAGAGAGAGAGAGAGAGAGAGAGAGAGAGAGCGAGAGGACGACACGTTAGAACAGGAAGGTCTTCGGCCTTTTCTGTTTTTAATGAACTCTCTGACAAAAAAAATATCCTGAAAAAGGCCAACACCCCCCCCCGGACTACCCCGGTCTGAGCCGTCCGATCCGAGTCCGACGGATCCGACGTCCCGGACCGAGCCCGACGGGACCGAGTGTGTCGTTACCTCCGAATCGCTGTGGGCCCCGCACGATACGACCGGTACCCGGTTTAAACCATTTGGAGCGAGTATACTTTCTGTGGTCGACATCATGGCATATTCTAATGACACGTACCCACGTTCGGCCACGTGCCTTACTAATCCGCCCGCCCCCACCGAGTGCGACTGCGCGGTGATTTGACCTCTCTCGTCCAATGGTACGTGATGGAGAACGGGTCTCTCACATTTTTCCTCTGTGGGGCCCCCCTTAAGGAGAATCTTCCACCTTTGTCTGTTTTCTTTCTATTCTCTTCCCCATCAGCGTTATCGTCAACGGCGGATGAGTGGCCCGCATCTCTTTCTCCCACTCTCTCTCTCTCTCTCTCCCTCTCTCTCTCTACCTCTCTCTCTCTACTCTCTCTTGGTCATGCATACTCTCCATAATTCCATTAAACCTGAAAATAGTGTATTTTCTACCACATAAAGCGTGTGCGCCATCAAATTATTGTTCATTTTTAAATCCAAGGTTCTAAATTATTGTCATAAAAATAATCTACTAAAATGAAAAAATTGAGACATATTATTACTTGCTATAATATGCATGTGGTGTTACATTGGCCCTGAAATTTGGCATTAGAAAGATCAATCAGCTGCCCATATAAGCCACCACTTATTTGCATGGCAATTTTCCCAAAGGGGAAGATTTCTAGCATCCAAAAAGAGTCCAAGCTCTAGACCTAGAATTTACAAGGCTTACTTTTAGATGTTAGTAGTCACATTTCTTCCACATATCATAGGGTTTCCTAATTATGAAAATATTTTGATGACTGAATATATGCTTTTATTTTCTTTTAACTAGCATCCATTCTTCAATACAAAAATATTATTTACCCAAAAGCCACATGTATTGATAAAGCCAACAATTTCATTTGATTTTCTAAGTCAAGCAATGATTTAAGCGATTTTGGAATTAATTAAAGACAATTGGAGAACATGATAGAAATTTTATTAATGTTAGTGTCGATATCTGGTTCACAATCAATGAGAGAAACTATGACCAATTCATAGATAAAAGCCTACTTCAAATAGAAGATGAAAATAATAGCTTTTGTGGATTTCATAGCATTACAAGAGTTGTGATCACCAAACTTTGGGGGGTTTGCAGGGGCAACCTATCTTGCTTTACTTAGAAAAAGTTGAAATTGATAACATTTGAATATGGAAATTTTTCTTTACCTCCCAATCCACAAAAGGATTAGAAGAGTATGTCATCTTTTGATTCTCCTTATACAGTTATAATGATTGACCAATATTTCAAGATTCTTAATGATCAAATGAGCTAGAAGTATATTTTAAAGATAGTATGTGTGAGCTAGTACCATGGTGAGAAAAATATCATGATAGTGACCAAATGGAAGGTTGGACAATGGATGTCAAGTTATTTTATAACAATGATTGATAAATCTACCCTTTAGAGTATGTCTCTTAATGGGTTGAGACATCCATGTAAGAAAATAGGAATGAAACACGTAGAGAGAATGAAACAGATTTGGAGAAAAAGGTGACTATAAAAGAGAGACATAGTTGAGTTTGCCATGTAAGAAAAACCCTAAATTCATAATGCTTGGAACTATTTATAATGAGGAGAGAGAGAGCATTTAAATGAGGAGTAAAAAGGCCGAAAGTGGGACCTTGTCCTTCAATCCAATGATATTAAAAATGAAACCAAAACATTAAATACCCAATCTTCAGCACTCTCTCTTAATGCAAAACATCTAGCACCAAGGAGTTCACTCAATTTAATAAATTTGATATAACTCAATCACTTTGTAAAGTCATTTAGAACTTGATCATTTTTTGGACAAAATGACATCTCATTGGATTAGTAATAACTTAATATTAAATAAGATAATGACAAAATTCAACATATTTTGATCTTTTATGAAATATTGAGTTTCTTATCATAAATGTAGTTGATTTGTTTTCATAATAAATATATGTTGGTGTCAATTGTGACATGTCAATGTTTTCTAAAATCCTCCATATTTTATTGTTTGTAATGATTCTATTAATGTAGCATATACTCCACTTTGGATCATCATAATGTTGTAATTGCATATTTCTTAAAAAATTATAAAATCCTCCTCAACCAATATTATAAATAAATATAATCGTATTTTTCATGTCATAAATAGAACCTATCCAATCACTATTAGTAAAGATAGAACATTTAAATTCAAACATCATATAAATTTCATTCTTGATGAAACCCTAAATATAGTGAAGAATCCATTATATTACTCCAAGATGATGAATCAATGGAAAATATGCAAACCTTGACATCAAACTCACTAAATCCTGGTCTCTAGGCGGCTTAGGAAATCAAGTGTGGAGGGGTGAATTGGTTTTACCACATTTTTTGGGTATAAGTATAATAATTTGTTCTAATTTTTATCTTATATATTACTATCTCATTTATATCTTTATATTAACATATAAACATAAAAAATCAAAATAACAAAGGTCACTCAACATTTTAGAGTCAATCAACCAAACTCTTTTAACTCTGCTATTCCACCCTCAAAATATCCTTGATTTCATAGGGATCAATAGCACCTTACATTCTTAGTCTCCATGAGCCTATGACTACCCAACCTATAACTCTAACTTTAGAATTTCTAGTTTCCAAAGTATTCTAATTGTAAAACACACTCTTTGAATTTACAAGGATATTTCTACTCTTTCTATTGAGTGTGCACAATGGAATTAATGGAATTTAATTTTTCTATTTTTTATGATTCTATTCCCAATCTTATTATATTCTAGTATTTCCTTAATCATATATTTATGTTGGGTTTCTATTAGTTTCAATAATATTTGATGGATGTCTTTAAATTTCATGAAGTATATTTCATGTATATCATTCTTATATGTAATATCTCATGAACTTATAAGAAGCATTGCCTAGAAGCTTCCACTTGCTTGTTAAAGAAAATCTTCTCCAACAAATAGATAGACCATATGTCTTAGATCAACTTATCCTTGAATCTCAAATAGGTTGCCAATCTGTAGATAGATAGACCCCACCTAATTGAACAAGCATCCTTTAACGAATATCTAGATCCAAAGATATATTCTCACTAAGAGGGTGCCCATTTACAAATATAGATGAAAATAATAGTAAACTGAGCTTTGTGCTATGCTGAACTCTTAGACAATAGAGAAACATAAACATGTTTTATATCCTTTATAAAATAATTTTAGATTATTATATGATTATTCAAAGCTCTATTTTCAATTAATGTTTTTTTGTCTAAAGGAGACATACTATGCTTATGCTTAGTAAGTAGGTATATTATTTTGTTAATTTAGACATATAAAATATTTGGGAAACTTTCTTATAACACAACTCATTTAATTACACCAAACTTTTAATGCCTTTAATTGACTTATTTGCAGTGTTTAAATGTCCAAAATTTTCTTTAGTGGCCTTTGAGTTTAAAAATATCACTTTCATTTAGTTCATCAAGAAATGACAAGATTTTGAATCATGGTAATTTAAATTTCTGTAAATTTTACAAATTGAGACATAAATCAAATCAATAATGAAGATCCCACCTATATATTCAATTTATGGCTTCATACTCCTCCCTTTAAGCTTTTTCTTGGGGATCATTTGGCAAATTTTGCTTCTTTAAATGTCAAATATTGAACATAACATGGCTCCAATCCTTTGGTTGTTTAATGGAATGGATTTCAAAGCACATATTAAACATTTATTGTTCTACAAGAAACATGGGAAAATTTAATATTTTAATAAAACATTTTTTTAACTAGGTATGAGAAGATATTTACTAAAAGTTATAATGTCCCCTCATAATAGTTGGGAATTGAGGATGTTTTATTTTGATTTGCTTCATTATAATGATAATTATTTCTAGTTTTCTACCATTAATTGATGATTATATACTTTTTCACATCTCTACCATTCCAACATTCATAGTAATTTTTAAAAATCTTATAAAATGGAGATTATAAGGTAATTAATTCAAGGTCACTAATGGGAAACAATTTTTTTCGCAATTGGGACAAAGGACAGAGTTACATATGTTGAATAAAGTTTAAAATAAGAAAAACTAACCATTTAAAGTAAAGTTTAGGTAAAGTCCAATATGTTACTGACTAAATAGTTATAATAAGAATTGACTTACACATCTTTCAATTAGGATAACGAAAGGAAAAAACTCATGTTTGATCATATTATATTTGAAAAACTCAAGATATATTGTAATTATATGGTTTAAGCATATAAATCTCATTGCCTATTTGGCCAGATTCAAAAGCAATGGAAATGATTGGGCTTTGACACACCCCTTGATCATAGTTGTGTTCACATTATCTCGGGGTTGTTTTCATATTTATTAGGCCACACTTATATGAACTCCATATATTGGGCACTGTTAGACTTAAAAGAGATGTTTTACCCTACTCTAATGTGATTTTTCCCTTTTCCATGAACCAACTAGTTCTCATTTCATGGTATCAGAGCCCTAGGGTTTTTTTGGGGTTGCCATCATTGTGGTTGTCACCACCAAGATTCTTGTCACAATGGTCCTCAATGTCAACAACGTCATCCGTTATTATTTTTAGGCCCTTTCAATAACAATCATTCTTGTTGTGTATGGGTTTTTCGGCAGCCACCCAACATTGTTACTTTTAGAACTCTCTATCAACTTCCTTATAGCCTTATTTTGTTCAAGCTCAAGTTGTTGGTTTGTTGTCTCCAATCATTATACTACTCCCACAATATCTTGTCATTTTCTTGCCTCCTTGATGGCATCTATTGTAACTAACATTACCATTTCTAAGGATGATGTACCACTTGATTTTCTTTATGATCCTCTCAATCCTTACTATCTCCATCACAATGAATCTCCATAGATTGTCTCAGTCAACTTCAAATTGATAAGCGGAGTGAACTATGATGTTTGACAAGCTGATATATTTGATGCATTTTATGTGAAAACTAAGATTGATTTCATAGATGACTTAATTCCTAGGCTATTTGAAAATAAAACCCGTCTATATTCTATTTGAAAACAGAACAATGACCTCATTAAAGCATGGCTTCACAATTCTATGTCTACTCTCATTTCTACATGTTTTAGACATACTGAATTTACCAGCAATATTTGGGAAGAACTCAAAACTCAATTTTATAAAACTAATGAGACTCAAATTTATCAGTTATGGAAGTAGTTGGACACTATTTGTCAAGGCAAAGATTTACAAACAACTACTTCACTAAGCTCAAGATAATTTGGGATGATCTACAACATACTTCACCCCCTTATTTTTGTCACATATGTTCATATGGTGGAACCCAATGCATGGTCTAGCGGGATGAACAAAACTATGTTTTCTAATGAACAAAACTAATCTCCATTACTCATGATGGATCCTATTCCATTTATATCTAAGGTCAATATACTCATGAATCAGAAGAAAACACTTAGGTTTTTAGTCGTGTGACATCTAGCCAATCTCATGTACATCAAGATCTAGCATTCAATGTTGTGACAAACAACATCAAACCTCATGGCAACATAAATGTTGTCTACAATGACATAATTTTCTACACTCATTGTAAGATAACTAGTCATACCATCGAAAAAAGTTATAAAAGTTATAAGCTACATAGTTATCCTCTTGGCTATAAGCATTTACCAAGAACTCATGTTGTCAATCATGTCACTACTTTACCAAATTCAATGGATGGTAGATCATCTTCCTTGATGCAAAGAAATCTGCTCCATATTATATTGTTAAATAGATGCATAGTCAAATCTATTATATGTTATCAAAACTACCTTCTTGCTCAACTATTAGATCCTCTACTCTTGTAGATGATCAACCAAACTTTCTAAGAAATATATTTTATTTATTTATTTATTTCTCTTCCACATGAATTATTTTGGCTAACAAATCTATTGTGGATTCGGGAGCAACCTATTATATTTGCTCACAAATTAGCAACTTCACTTAAAAAATATGTCATATCCTTCACTAATCATACTTTCTAATGGGACTCAATGCACTGTATCACTTGAAGGGGGTTCAACTTGGTTTACATATTTCTCTTCGACATGTCTTATTTTTACCTAAGATCAAATTTAATTTAATGGATGTTAGCAAAACTATCATTTTGATGTCTTATTTTCTAAGACTTATATTATTGTTTAAGATCTTATATCTAAGATAATGTTTGGTAGGGCTGATCATCAAGGTGATCTATACATACTAAATCTAAGGAAATATGTTATTTTTCATTTACCCACATATTTAATACATTGTCATGTCTATCATCTAACTAAACATTGACCACCCTTCCCAAATAATGAGAATATAACATATCATCCTGTTGACTTAGTACATTGTAATATATGAGGATTGTATCATGTTGAGAGCTATGGAGGTAAATGATATTTTTTTTACAATCATTGATGATTGAGCTCATTTCACGTGGATATATTTACTACATACAAAATATGAAGCTCAACAAGTAAGTATGACATTCCTAGCTATGGTGAGTACTCAATTCAACAAGAAAATGAAGTAGTTCAGGTCATATAGTGTTAATAAATTTAAGTTTGCACAATTATTTGCTGCTCAGAGTATTATACACCAATTCTCTATGCTCAAACTCAAAAAAATTTAGTTGTGGAAAAGAAACATCAACATCTATTAAAATGGTAAAAACATTATTCTTGAAGTCCTAAGTACCTATCAAATTTTAGATTGATTGTATCCTCACAACCACCTACCTTTATGTTATACAATGAGCTAGTAGACTATCAATTCATGTAGGTTTTCAGATGTCTAACTTATGCATCTACTTTACAAAAACATCCTACTAAATTTGAACCTCATGGAAGGGCAACAAAGTTTGTTAGATATCATCTAAGAATCAAAGGATACAAATTATATGACCTCAAAAAAAAAAAATTTGTGTCTCATGATGTTATTTTTTATGAAGATGTCTTTCCTTGTCATGAGACCATTCAATAAAATGACACATTTGATCTAATATTTGGTATCTATTCCTCTGGTACAGAAAAGTCTAATCCAGATGATGGTCATAGATCTATTATACATATACATCCTAAATGTCAAGATAATGATCAAATTGATACAATGAATTCTCAAACCAATGATGCACATCTTGCACATTTGATGGATTCACACTTAGTCAATAAAGACACAAATTTAGATAGTCCTTTAATAGTATTTATTTCACCCCTGAATCATGACAATCAAGAGCATTTAGATGGTGCCTTGCAAAAGTCAAATAATTTTAGACAACCCTTTGTATATCTTTTTAATTTTCACTACAACAATGTTATTGAAGAAAAATAAGTTTTATATCCTATTTTCAATTTCGTGAATTATGATTCTATTTCTCAAAATTACAAAAAACTATATTATGTAAACTTCATTTGTTTTGAAACCAATGTATTATCACCAAGTCATGCAATTTTCTCAATGGACGAATGCCACAAAAAATATACTAAAAGCACTATAAACTAATTCAACGTGGTCAATTATTTCTTTAACTAAAGGATGGAACAAAATTTAATTTAGATGGCTTGGTTGAAAGATACAAGGCTCGATTGGTCGCTAAAGGCACAACATAAAGGTATTGATTTCTGTGAAACATTCTCACCAATAGTCAAAGCTACAACCATTAAGCTTGTCATCACTATTGCTACTGTAAAAAATTGACAATTATTTTAACTTGACATCAACAACATATTTCTCAATGGAGATTTGGAAGTAGTATATATGGAAGTTACACCTTGGTACAATGTTTAAAATATAAATAAAATTCAACCCATGTGCAAACTTCACAAATCTATTTATGGGCTAGGAAAAGTGTCAAGACAATGATATTCTAAAATTTCTCAATCCTTAATTGAGTTTGATTTTCTCCAAATGAAGTTAGATTATTTACTTTTTCTAAAGGGAAGTGCAAATAAGATAGTATTACTCATATATGTTGATGATATAATGATTTCTAGTTCGTCATTTTTTGATATATATGTTGTTAAAATGTTTTTTGAGTGTTAGGTTCAAGCTCAAAGATTTTGGTACACTCAAATACTTCTTGGGATTAGAGATTGCTTACTCAACACAATGGATTATTTTATCCCAATAAAACTATGTTCTTCCACTACTTTATGAGGTGAGATTCTTAGTAGCCAAACCAAACAACGTACTTATGGATCTAAGACCATAGATCTCTCTTAAGCAAAGGAAACTTTTTGAGGATCTCTCCCAATATCGAAGACTATTAGGAGGCTAATATGTTTAACACTATCATGACTTGATATTATCTATGCCATTGACAAATTGAGTCAATATATGAATAAACCATAAGATTTACATCTTCAAGTTAGTTTTTACATCTTGTGATATATTAAGTCTAACTTGGGTCGATGATGATTTTTTCCAAGTTCATCAAAATTGAAGGTGTATTCATTCTCAAGTGTTGATTGGATATGACGTGACTTAATTGTTGTATAATAAATCACACAAATTTAAAATTTTTAAAACTAGAAATGGCCAATTTTTGGAATTTCAAATGTATATGAGAATGAATAAATTATTTATAAATCGATAAAATATTCTAAAAATAGTAGAAAATTTCTAAGTTGATCACAAGGATGTAATATAATATTAAATAATATTTTATAATTTTTTAAAAAATAATATTTTTAAAATTTTTTAACTATATGATAAATATAATATATTTTAAAAATATGAAAAAGAAATAAGGCTATGACATTAGGGTGATGTCAACACCGAAGAACACGAATCAAGTGGAAATAGAGTTCCGACCTATGATTCTTTCATAAGTGATTATCATTGAATTAATGGGTAAAATTAAGTTCTATAAAAATCCAAAGAATCGTAACTCAATGAAGATGGATATTAAAACTTGAAATTGTGCTAAATTTTATTAATTTAAATTAAAATAAAGTTTAAAGTATAAAAAATAGAGTTCTGGCTTTGCGGCGGTGATCACTAGAATTCTATATGTTCGAGAATGAATTTATACAATGTCCATGGCCTCAAAGGCTCTTGTTGAACAAAGATGATGTGGGTAATCTATAGATCTTCTTACAAAGTCTAGAAATCAATGAAATGTGTCATCAAATCATTTTCAACGACTGTCACCTGATGGAATAGAAAAAATGGCAAATTATGACCATCTAGCAACTGTCACATGACAAAGATAAGCTAGATGGAGATGAGGCATGTCTCAAGGGCTTCATCCTCAAGTTAGCACAACAAGAGGAGGCCCTTTATTGCATTTGGTACGCTTTCAAGAGGTGGCGACTTGTCTCTGAATAAATCATCCTCTTTCTTGGCGACAACTTATTCGTCGATCAATTAGAGATGATTTTCTCGTTGAGTTCGTGATGTTTTGTTTAAAATCGTTCACCAATTTTGACCACGATACTTCACGAATCATGTTGACCAAGTTTTTGCTAAGATTTTAACGATTTTTATAGTTTAATCGCTCATCTAAAATCGTGATTTCTTTGTCAGTTGCCCACATGCAAGAGAGATAGATGAAATAAGTACGATAATGCCCTTATAATGTGACATCATAAGGATATTTTCGTCATGGTAATGAAGGGATATTTTGAGCATTTATAATGATTGGGGGGGAGTTAGAGCAGTGAGTTTAGTCTCACATTGATTTTTTGACCGATTTTGATGCGAATATAAATTGATGGCTCCTTTAGCCATTAATAGGTACATCTCATCCATGTGTGTACAACTACTCTTTGCCTTACACTTGGCTGGCTACCAGTGATGTGAAAGGAGAGTGACAAGTATGTCAACCACTTGAACACTGAGCTCACAATCTGTGTCTTCAGCCGCTTGAGCCTTGAGCTCGTGGTCCTTAGTCGCTTGAGCTTTGAGCTTGCGGTCCTTAATTGCTTTGTAGCCCTACTTGATTGGGCCTTTGACTCACTTGTAGGCCTGGTTGGTCGGTAGTGTTTTTATTTTTTCCATTAATCTTTTTATTTTTTTCTATTTATCTCAACAAAATATGATTAATCAAAAATTTATATTAACCAATTAGAAATCACTTTTCACAATTTATCATAAAAATAAGTCTATTTATCATGAGTTAAGGTTAAAACTATCATATCACTATATTATTAACTCATGATAATTAAGACTTATCACATCCCCTAACTTAAGTCATTGTTAATCCCTTAGTAATAGAATTACAAATATAATTATCATTCAGAAATTTCAAACATCATATTTCAATGCACAAAATACAATTATAAATGATACACCTCTAGATACTTTAGACTATTTTATCAAGTATTGAAGAAGGATATCAAATACTTAAATGTCTAAAGACTCCTTAGAATAACAATATAGATTTCACTTCTTCAATCTACATCTTTATTACTTCTTTACTCATTGATATGATTCACAAGATGTTCAAATTATCAAAAATTATCTAAGCATAATATTGATCTTACCTTTTCTTTCCATATGACTTGATTTTTAAAGTTTGTACTATATTTCTTCTTCCTCTTCTTCTTTTTTTTGTGGTGAATAAGTAGCTTTTCTTGTAAATAAATTTAGACAATGAGAATGATGTCTCACACCTTCCATGTATACTCTTTATTTTTAGAACTTTCACATTGTCCACTTATTTTACAACAAATGTTTCTCATTTTCTAATTTTTTTACATTGCTCATTTTTTTCTAATTTTCAAAATAAGTGATTTATCCTCTTAAGTCTTATAGATCAAGGTATAAAAATCTCCATTAAACTTAAATGATCAATTAAATTTTCTCATCAAGTAAATACTATCTATCAAGATCATGAAGTGAAAATCTGTAAAATTAAATCCATGTTATCTATCATGTATCCAAGGAGTATTCCAACATTTCAGGCTATTAAATCATTCTTTTAACTCAATAATAATCATCATAATATCTTTCGGTATCAATCAATTTAATTGATTTATTTTTTTTGTGCACATAATATGATGTAAGAAATTAGATAGTTTTGAAAATTATACTTATGTTTCAATTCTGTCAGTTCTATTTTTAACAACAATGCATTTGTGAAAAAAAATAAATCAAATCTATCATCTTCTAAATTTCAACAATATATGCCTAGGGGCTTGAAATGTGAGAAAAGGGTCTCTAAAATTTCAAATTTCAGAATGTTTTTTTTCTACTAGTTTTTTTTATAGTCTACAATCTGTTTTCTACTATTTCTGACAGAACTAGGAAATCGATCCTAAAGGTTTTTCTAAAAGTGCCAACATATGTTCATGTTCATTCTACAACATTATCTAAAACTTAAATCTGACATTGCCCCCAATGACATAGAATTACAGAAAATATATTTTCAGTCAAGCATACTGATAAGTCTTCATTATCATGAATTAATAATTTAGTAAGATGATGTTTTTAGTCTTAACTCATGATAAATAGACTTATTTTTGTGTTAAATCGTGAAAAGTGATTTTTAGTTGATTAATATGAATTTTTGCTTAATTACATGATTTTATAATTTTATTTTGTTGAGAGAAATGAAAAAATAATTTAAGGAAAAAGTAAAAAATCTGCCGGCCACCTGGGCCTGCTAACAGGTCGGAGGCCCAGTCGAGCAGAGTCGTTGAGTAGCTAAGGACCACGAGCTCAAGGCTCGAGCGGGTAAGGACCAGACTACGAGCTCGAGGCTCAAGTGACTGGCGAAGCGGACCACAAGCTAGGCGCTCAAGTGGCTGACGTGTACATCACTCCCCTTCCACATCACTGGTAGCTAGCTGGGCGTCAGACAAGGAGTGTTCGTACACATGCAGGTGATTTGTACCTATTGATGGCTAAAGAAGTGCCCACATTATATGCACGTGAAACTTGTCCAGAAAACTAATGTGGGACTAAACCCAGCACCTTACTTTTTCTCGCATATTTCTAAATATCAACAATGCCCCTCACTGATCGTTATAAAATTATCCTTATGACATCATACATTGAGGGCATTTTAGTACTTATCTCATCTCTCCCTCTTTCTCTCTCTCACAGGTAGAACAACCAACGAAGAAGTCACGATTTTCGGAGAGCAATTAAGTTGCAAAAATCACCAAAAATTCAGCAAAAACTTAGTCAATGCGATTTGTGGAGCATCGTGGCCGAAATTGGTGTAGGATTCTGGACAAAACATCACGAACTCAACGAAGAAATCATCTCCGCTTGATCGATGAACAAGCCATCGTCAGGAAGAGGACGATCTGCCAGGAGACTAGTAGCCACCTCCTGAGAGCGTACTAGATGCGATAAAGGGCCTCCTCTCGCTACGCTGACTTGAGGACGAAGCCCCTAAGATGCGCCCCACCTCCATCCTGCACACCTCTGTCGAGTGACAGTCACCGGAGGGCCGCAAGTCGCCGTATTTCCATTCCATCGGGTGACAGCCGCTAGAAATAATTTGACGATCCATTCCACCGATTTCTGGGCTTCAAAAGAAGTTTTAGAGATCACCAACATCGTCTTTGTCTAAGGAGAGCCTTCGAGGCTATGAACATTGCACAATTTCTTTTTTAAACACGCAGAATTCCGACGATCACTACCGCGAAGTCGAAACTCTATTTTTCTTGTTTTAAACTTTATTTTCATTTAAATTAGTAATCTTTGGCACGATTTCAATATCCAATATATTTCGTACTTGAGTTACGATTCTTCATGCTTTTACATAACTAAATTTGATATATTAATTTGATAGTAACCACTTACGAAAGAATCTTAGGTCAGAACTCTGTTTCCACCCGATTCATGTTCTTTAGGCGCTGATATCACCTAACGTCATTGCCTTATTTTCTTTTTGCATTTATTAAATAGATTATATTTATCATTTAGTTAAAAAATCATAAAAAATCATATTCCTTCAGAAAAATTCTGAAATATTACCCAATATTATATTACATCTTTATGATCAACCTGGAAATTTCTCATTATTTTTGAAATATTTTATTGATTTATAATTTATTTATTCACTTTGATAAACATTTTAAATTCTAAGAATTGGTCTTTTCTAGTTTTATAAATTTTAAATTTGCATGATTTATTATACAACGATTAAGTCACGTCACATACATATAAGCAAAGTTAAGCACAGAAAAAAATTTATAATAAAGAATCAAGTTTAGAAAAATATCACTGCAAGCTCATTTTTAATTTCCCATTTCATCTTACACTCCTCCTGCACTTTTTTCTTCTTTGAAAGAAGAAATCAATACACAAAAATAAATTCTAGAAATTCTACATAACTAAAATAATGATTTAAACAGAACCATGGGTTGTCTCCCATACAACGCTAAATTTAATGTCTCCACTTAGACACATTAATTTATTTTTAAATTTTTTTAATAATAAAATTTCTTTTTCTATAAGACATTCATGTTCTATACAATGTTTAAGCCTATGTCCATTTACTTTAAAGCTATGTTCATTTTTAAGATCTCTAATCATTACAACCCCATGATCATATATTTCTTCCACCACATAAGGTCTTGTCTATTTTGATTTCAATTTTCCTAGAAATAGTTTCAATATAGAATTATATAACCACACTTTTTGTCTAATATCAAAAAATTTTCTACTGATGTTCTTATCATGAAAGATTTTAATTTTTTTATATATTCTATGATATTCGTAAACTTCATTCCTTAACTCTTCTAATTCATGTAGTTGAAAAATTATATGTTCACTAGTTGATTTTTCATCCATACATAAATTTTTTATATCCTATAATGCTTTATGTTCTATTTCCACATGAAGATAACATAGTTTCCTAAAAATGAGACGAAATGGAGACATATCTATAAGATTTTTATAAGTTGTTCTATATGCTCATAATATATCTTGTAATTTCGTAAGCCAATCTTTTTATCTGGTCTAATTATTTTCTTCAAAATTATTTTGAATTTTTCTATTTGCTACTTCAACGTATCCATTTGTTTGAGAATGATATAGAGTGGTTACTTTATGATGTATTCTATTTTTTTTCAATAGTTCTCAGAAATGTCTATTTGTAAAATGTGTTCCTTCATCACTAATAATCACTATAGGACATTCAAATCTTGAAAAAATATTTTCATAGATAAATTTCATCACGATTTTATGATCATTAGTTCTAGTAGTAATATCTTTCACCCATTTAGACACATAATTAACAATAAGTAATATATATTCATATTTTTCAACTGATGGAAATAGACCCATAAAATCTATGCCCTATATATCAAAAATTTCAACTGCTAACATATTACTCATAGACATTTCATCCCTTTTATTTAAGTTACCTAAAGATTGACATGAAATATATGTTTTATTAAATTCTATAGAATCTCTAACTATTATAGGTCAATAAAAACCACATTGAAAAATTTTTATAATTATTTTTCTACTAAAAAAATGTCTTCCATCATTAGACGAATGACACATATTAAGATATTATGATGTTCTTCTTTAATAACACAATTTCTAAGAATTTGATCAGTACCCAAGTAATATAAATTAGGATCATGCCAAAAATAATTTATAATCTTAACAAAGAAATGATTTTTTCTATTCTTATCCCATTGTTCTAGAATTTTTTCAAAAACTATAAAATTAACAATATGTGCATACCATGGTGATGGTTAATGTTGATCTCTCATCAATTGTTCATCTAGAAATATATATTGTAAAGGTGCTGCATTTATTCTTGTATCACTCAATCTAGAAAGATGGTTAGCAACAACATTTTCAAAACCCTTTTTATCTTTTATTTTCAAATCAAATTACTACGACAATAATATCAATTTTAATAAACATGGCTTTGCATCTTTCTTATTTAGTAAATATTTTAATATTACATGATCAATATAAATAATGATTTTAGCTTATAAAATATATGATCTAAATCTTTCTAATGAAAATACTACAACTATCAACTCTTTTTCAGTTATAGTATAATTTAATTGAACATCATAAATAGTTTTGTTAACATGTGAGATTACTATATGTTTTGACTCTTTTCTTTGTCTTAAAATAGTTCTCATTGTATAATTTGATGTATCACACATTATTTCAAAGGGAAGAGACCAATCAAGAGCTTGTAAAATAAGTGCCTCAGTAAGTAATTTTTTATTTCAGAAAAAAACTCAAAACATTTATCATCAAAATTAAAAGGTACATCTTTAGATAATAATATGATAAGAGGTTTAGAAATTTTCAAAAAATCTTGAATAAATTTTTTTAATAACATGTATGTCCCAAGAAAGATCTAATCTATTTTACTGAATTTGAAGATTATATTTTTGATATAATATTAATTTTTGCTTTATCTACTTCCAAACCTCTTTCACTCATAATATGTCACAACACAACTCCCTCTCTAACTATAAAATGTGATTTTTTCCAACTCAAAACTAATTTTTTTTTCTATACATTTCTTTAGTACATTCTGTAAATGATTTAAACATTCATGAAATGATTAACTAAAAATATAAAAATCATCCATAAAAATTTTCATAAATTTTCCAATCATATCAGAAAAAATAGACAATATATATCTTTGAAATGTGGCTGGAGCATTACACAATCAAAAAGGTATGTGTTTAAAAGTAAAAGTATCAAATGGACAAGTAAAAGTTATTTTTTCTTGATCTAAAGGATTTATATAAATTTTATTATAACCAGAATATCCATCTATAAAATAAAAAATCTTTTTCTAGTTAGTTTTTCAAGAAATTGATTAATAAATTTGCATGACTTAGTCATTGTATAATAAATCATGTATTTTAAAATTTATAAAATTAAAAATGACTAATTTTTGAAATTTCAAATATATATTAGAATGAATAAGTTATTTATAAATCAATAAAATATTCTAAAAATAGTGGAAAATTTCTAAGTCGAACATAGGGATGTAATATAATATCGGGTAATATTTCAGAATTTTTTAAAAAATAACATTTTTTATTTTTTAATTGAGTGATAAATATAATATATTTAAGAAATACAAAAATGAAATAAGATTATGATGTCAGGGTGACATCTGCGCTTGAAGAACATGAATCAAGTAAAAATATAGTTTTAACTTACAATTCTTTCATAAGTGATTACCATTGAATTAATGGGTCAAATTAAGTTCTGTAAAAATCCGAAGAATTGTAACTCAATGAAGAAAGATATTGAAACTTGAAATCGTGCTAAATGTTACTAATTTAAATGAAAATGAAGTTTAAAGCAAGAAAAATAGAATTTCAACTTCACGATGATGATTGCTAGAATTTTGTGTTTGGAAAAGAATTTATATAATGTTCCACGGCCTCAAAGGCTCTTGTTAGACAAAGACAATGTGAGCAATCTCTAGATCCTCTTACAAAGTTTAGAAATCAATGAAATGTGTCACCAAATTGTTTCCGGTGTTGTCACCTGGTAGAATATAAAAAATGGTGACTTGCGGCCCTCCGGCGGCTGTCACTCGATAGAGGTAAGCTAGATGGAGATAGGGCGCGTCTCAAGAGCTTTGTTTTCAAATCCATACAACAAGATGAGGCCCTTTATTGCATCTAGTATACTCTCAAGAGGTGGCGACTTATCTCCTAGCGGATCGTCCTCTTTCCAACAATGGCTTATTCGTCGATCAATCGGAGATGATTTTCTTGTTAAGTTTAATAGTCAAAATCTGACCAATAGAGTTGAAACATCAATTAGCATATATATTAACCAAAGTACTTCTATTCTCATATATATTTGAATAATATTTTTTAACATTCATGATTTCTCTATTCTATAGACAAGTAGCAAAAGTGGAACACGTCAAGTTACATGACCAATGGAGTCATTGGAGAATATATTAATTTCCCTTTCTATTTTGATTTTTGTTGTTCTTGTTCACCCTTTATCGACATGGGGAGTTTTAGAGTTATTGGGCCACTCTCATATGTGCTGCATATACCGGTTAATGTGAGACTTGAAATAGATGTTTTGCTTTAGTGTAATACGATTTTTCCTTTTTTTCGTGAACCGATTGGTTCTCATTTCAGTTGTTCATCCCAATAATTTGAACATAGAAAAGATAGCCTTCAATTTTTTTTTTGTGCATAAATTTCTAATTTCTACCGTATAATGCCGAGACTGTGGGGGAGAGGGATGGCCCAACATGACGATTTACTCGCTGATAATTTTGTAACAAATCTTTCGGAGGAGGTTGTATAAATCTGACGGAGTCCTGGTTCCCTTCTCTAAAATATAACGGGTCGGATCCTGATGTTGTCCAGATTCCCGTGTTTACTCGTTATTTTCGGTATTCAGAGCGGGCGTGACTAAGATGCGCCTCTCTGTGTGGAGACTATCATGCCCTGTCCCTTGACAGGGGCAGCCCTCGTCCTCTCCTCTGCTACGCTTAGGCTTCCTCTCCTCTCCCGCCTTCAGGTCCGCCGCCTGGCAGCGGAGGTAAGCGGAGAGGGAATGCGCTCGTGGAAGATGGAAGCTGGGAGAGCGTGAGAGGGAGACTGAGGAGGGGGGGAGGGTTATATATATACGTACACACCTGCACGCCCACATACATATAGCGAGGGAGAGAGAGAGAGAGAGAGGAACCGGGGGAGAACTAGCCAGAGGGACTCGTTAGGGCCAGACATGAGTGTGTGGAACTACGTCGTGACGGCTCACAAGCCAACCAACGTGACGCATTCCTGCGTCGGCAACTTTACGAACCCTCAGGAGCTTAATCTCATCATTGCGTAAGTTTTTTCTTTCCTGTCGCAACGGAGGAGGGGAAGGGTTTCCGTCCGATTATGCTTTTTCTCGGCCGTTGCTCCTATTAGGCCTCCCTGAACCCTTGTCTCGTATCTTCTAGAGGTATTTGGATCGTAGGTCTGCCGTTCCTTCGTTACATGCTATGCCTTCTTCTGTTAGTCTTTTCAGTTGTTGCCTCGTTATGTTTGTATGATAATGTGTACAGGAAAGAATTTCGCGGGATTGTTTTTCTGTATTTCTGATACTGTTGCGAGCGTTTCTTTCGAGCAGTGAGAATTTCAATTTTTCCTGCCCTTCTGGTCTCTGTGCCTTTGACCCTATGGTTGTGAATTAGGTGTTTGGCAATTTATGTAATTTTTTCTGAGCGTTTGGTTCTGGATATTTTTATTTTTCAGGAAATGCACTCGAATTGAAATCCACTTACTCACCCCGCAAGGTCTACAGGTATTTTTGAAGCACCTTACTGGAATTTTTTTATCGCCCTGTGTTTTCGTATATATTTATTTTCCATGTTTTTTGGTTCCATTATTAAAGAAAATGTTTCTTCCTCTTCATTGCTGTTTAACTCTGTTAGCTGGGTATTGTTATTCGTTTGCTGTCCCGCTATTACTCGGTACTTTCATTTAATTAAATATATTATATAGATAACCTATGGATTTTGACCACGTAGGCATCTTATTTTTCCAGTAATAGGTTCGGATTCACCATACCACTCCCCATATTATTATTTTTCATACTCATTTTTTTGTTTCTCTTACAATTCCCTTTTTAATGGCTGCCCTTTTGATGGGAATCGGAACGGAATTATATGGATATGGAGTTTATATTTGGTCCTCGTTCAGGTTCAGTAATTGCTACTGAAACCCATAGTGTTGCTACAACCAATAGATGGATGAAAGAGGCAAATGGGCTAAAGTACATAGAACAAAAGAGTGCATGTTCTCATAATTGTGAATGTGAGGACGGTGAAAATAAATTCAGGGGTATGAGGAATAGTTCAATAAGTCTATTTTATCTATAGGGAAACATTTTTCCCCACTGGAGAGCGTCCCCAGTGGAACAGCCATCAAAGAGCCCCATTTAAGGCTTTCTCACCAAGGTCAAGTGCCTTACCTTCCTACCAAACCCTGTCGTTCAAATGGGGCCAAACTGACACTTAGAAAAGTATGATGTATTTTCTATTGTGTTTTTGCATGACTGTCTAGTGTTCTCAAAACCAATAATATCTCACCAAATTTTCTGTCGAAGGAAATACCAGTAAGACCTGTTTCCTTTCTGTTTTTGGAGTGACATCCTCAATTGAACTATCTGAATTAGTCCTTCATTTATTAATTGATCAATATTTAGCCTCTGACAACGGATACCATACGATAGTTCTGCCCATTTCTTATTGTACCACTTTAAACTGGATTGATTGGGTTCTAACTGCCAAATATTGTGACCATATTTACCTCATGTTCTCACATTCACGATGTTAGTACTACATTACTGGTTTATGATGGATGACTTTCATATGGACAATTCTAATTTATCAATTTTTTTACTGTACAGCTAATTGATGAATTTTTTCTTTCAGCCTATGCTAGATGTTCCAATATATGGAAGAATTGCCACGCTTGAGCTTTTTCGTCCTCATGTAAGAATACTTGGATTTTTCTAGTTATTTTTCCCTATTTCATATAACCACTATTATTTAATTGTGGAAGATGCTCATTGTCATCTTGATTTTTTATAATTGCTTTGCCTGATTTGGGTGTGAACTTTTTGTCCTTATCATTCTGTTATCTGCCTGTTCATGTCTTCCTCTAGGGTGAAGCACAAGATTTTCTGTTTATCGCAACAGAGAGATACAAATTTTGCGTTCTTCAATGGGATGGGGAGTCATCTGAGCTTATCACAAGGTAAGACCGTGAAGTCACACGCATTCTGGTATCTTTTTGGAATTAACTAAATTTTTGATCCTATGAAAATGCTAAATCGACCGGATGAATCATGTCATTCTTTTTATTTTGTTCTTAACTCCGCGGACATATCATTGTTGACATGCAGGGCTATGGGAGATGTTTCAGATCGTATAGGTCGCCCAACTGACAATGGACAGGTATCTTTTCTTGTGTTTGATCTCATTTTATCATTTTCCGTCATGCAATCATAGTTTTTGCATGCCAGTAGCGTATGATTACTCCACCCAAGTTTTATGCAATTACCTGGTTTGGGACTTGTGGGAAAGGACACTAGATGTCCTGAGTCATCCATCAAAGCATCAATACTTTGATGGAATGATATTATGTTCAGCAAAACTAAATGTCATTTTGAAGGAAGAAGAGCTCTCTTTCTGCGGGACTGTCTCTTCTATTTTTACTTTTTTCCTGAATTCATTTGAGTTAAAAACAATATGATTCTGGAGTTGTTTCTTATAAAACTCTTTGCATGTATCAATTGACACTTACATGTCCAATATCTTTACTACTGGTGCCTGCAATGGAGCCATCACTTTTGGGCTAATAAAGGACATGTGAAGTGTTGGGTGACCGTCATGTGAGCAACAATTCACATAATTGAACGTGGAATCAATTGGTTATGTTGGGCTCAAGATGACTGGGACATACACTTGGAGAATATTTGCTTGGATATTTGTGGTAGAGGCCACAGATGTTTTCAAAGATGAAATCATGAGAAACAGCTTCCTTTGTATTGTTTGTTTATGTCCATTTTTGTCCATGCTCTTGACATCGCCTTCATTTACTGTCTGTAGATTGGCATAATTGATCCAGAATGTAGATTGATTGGCCTCCATCTGTACGATGGATTATTCAAGGTAACTATTATCTGTCATTTTTTCTCTTCTGTGAGACATTTTCTCTATAGAACATTTCCATTTTTAATCATTAGAAGTTCTTGAAGAATCTTTAGTGACTGGAAATTTGTTCTACTCTTAGGTTATACCCTTCGACAACAAGGGACAGCTGAAAGAGGCGTTCAATATCAGGTTTCTCTCCGCATATTTTTCTTGTTCAATGTGCAGGAAATTTTCTGCATGTAGATCTGTAGGACGGAGTGGTGATTGGGGACATTGTATTGCAACTAATACTCGAGCTGCAAAAAATTCTTCTGGTGCATACTGTCGCAGGCTGCTCTTTAGGTTATATGAACGAGAAATTAGGAAGAAGGCATGTCCAATCAAGAAAAATCCATTTAGCCCCTGAAAATCAGTATCACCAAGTTACTGTTATCTTATGTAGGATTGGGTAGTTAAATTGTGCTGTATTGGCGGATCCAGGTCTTTTTAGATACTCTCTGGATGGGCACCTTGTCCAACTGGACCAATTGACTTGAGTAAGAGTTCGCTGATTGATGTTTGATTGGCCCAGCTCTGGCTCATCTCGTCCAGTTTTCTCTATTTTGGTTGGGTTTTCATAGCTCAATAAATCAGAGCCCCCCTCCAAATTGGGTCAAGAGAGGCCAATTCTAATTACCGATTTTGTCCGCCCCACAAATCTCTGCTATTTTAGAACTATGCTTGTTCACATCCACGTTTCTATGGTCTACCGAAAAGTGACATGCATAGGAATCATATTTTCTGTGTATACTTGGATGTGGAATTATGCTTTGCCTGGCCCACGAATCTCCATTACTTTGGAAAACTACAGTGGATGATTTCCACATGCTGTGTTCTACAGAAAGGTGTCATGCATCAGATCATATATTCTGGGTGTGCTTGGATGTTCTTCTTCTGGCTTGTGAATTCATGCAGGTGTCGGTTTTGAACATTGACATGCCTGTTTATGTTCTAACTTTTCTATTAGTAGGATTGCTCTTAGATGTAAATTTATCAAGAGGTTTCACGTACATTTGTAGCTTCCTTTGATGTGGCATTCTTGCCACTTCCCTACTGGAATTAATTATTTACCATTAATCATGCTATCTTTCATTCAGGCTTGAAGAGCTTCAAGTGTTGGATATCAAATTCCTTTATGGCTGCCTGAGGCCAACAATTGTAGTCCTTTACCAGGTGCGTATGCAGTATGATGCTCTTTACAGAAATAGGATCTTGGAGAAAATGTTTATTCAAGAAGTAATGTCTTTTAGGAGCAGCATTTTACTTCTAAGACAAATTTTACATTTCTGAGAGTGCCTCATGCCCATTAAATCTTATAGAGAAATAAAGACACCGCTATTGGTGCCCTATGTCATGAATATTAGCGATCTGAAGTTGTGGAAATCGAAATTCATGGTCTCCCTTGCCGACAGAAACTCGAAGCTAACCTCTTCACCTAATTATCACCTTTCAAGATATTCTTCTTGATTGTTCATCCCTTAAAAATTGTGCATTAGCTGTACACAGGATGATATATTGGATTTTATGATCCTCTCTAATGGCCCAGAGTTGGTTCCAGCTTATCCAAACATCTTTCATCACTCGAGAAAGGTGCTCTTATATGTGTGTTGCATCTGAGAGCTTCTACTAGATCTCTTTTGAGAACATACAGCTTAGAACCATATGATCTACAGACTCTCCTCCACATTGACAATAGGAACCACTGATGCATGTAATGTTCTGAAGATTCCTCTTTCCATGAACTAAAATAGTTATTGATAGTGTACATGTAAAGAACTATATCACTTGTGGAAGTGATTCCCATGAAAGCCAAATCCTGACATTAAAAGACTGAGAACAGGCCATGACTAGATGAGGTGGGCTATGATATCTTTGTTCTATTTGTCACTTGATTGCTGTAGACAGCGAAGGTGGACACGACATAGGAAATGGGGAAAATGAGATAGGGTCACAGTTGAATTAGTATACAATGAGTCAAGCATGAGGTGATGCATCGGTTTTGGAGGTTCCATCACCCTGCAAAAGTGAAGATATTGATGCAATGAGTTTCATTCAGACCTTTCCATCATTCTGCACAAACAGGACAGAAGCGAATGAGGTGCTGGATCAGGGCTCAAATATCGGTGTTATTTTGAAGGGCACCTCATCTTGTCAGTGATAATTAAAGATGATGTAAACATCCGCTGTTTAGTTATTTCCTTATGTCATATATCTGTCCTCCATGGGATTTTCCACCTCGGTACAACAAATCGAATAGCTCGGTAAAAAACCTCTTTTTGTTCTTTCATTTCCCAGTAACCACGTTGTGGTTAGCATTCTGCCCCTGAAATCATGAGGGCATGGATATCTCTGAATTCCTTGCGTCAGATATCTCAAGATCTTTGACCAATGCTTGCCAGTTTACACCGTCCCCTGTTTTATGTATGAACTACCTTTTAGAGTATATAGCGTGACACCCACAATGCAGTTTCCAATATGGACAGAAATATCCTTCTTTCTTAGGGAGTTTCTTATAAGTTGGTTTCACAGAAGAATATGTTGATTAACAATTATTCCCAAAGCCCCACTTCCAAAATAATGCTACCATACGTATTCATTTTGGCCATTTCAGGATGGAAGGTGAACTTTGAAGCAAAGAAACACAAGATAGAATGTCTAAAAATTGATAAACTCTGTGAATTGATGTGCGCCAGATTGCTGGATACTCTCTTGTTTGCTCCAAAAAAACAATGTATTATCTAGCTCACCAATATAAGTTAATGACCAAATGACGGGTCAGTATAGTGTATTCAGAATTCATCATGTTTTAATATAGATGCTAAGTGTATCTTCACTCCAAATACCGAGCCTTATGCTTTAAGATACTAAAGGAACCAGGGGCTCTACCATATTGCCAAAAACCCTCTGGTCAATCTTCCTCACAAGTGTATAGACAGTTTGGTTGCTTTCCGTTTACATTTCCCACCTTTTGACAGGTGCGTATATTTGACCAGAATTGGCATGCTGGAGAACTTTTTTTCTCGATTATTCTATTTAGCAATTTGAAGACTGTTAAGAGTTCTAATATCTTCAAAAATCCTTTGTCAAATTATCTGGTATTTTTTTGTACATGATCTGATTAGATAATTTATGTTGACTAATACCATGTTTGGAACTTCATTACTTCACAGGATAATAAAGATGCACGCCATGTTAAGACATATGAGGTTTCTTTGAAGGATAAAGACTTTGCCGAGGGCCCCTGGCAACAGGCTAACGTTGATAATGGAGCTGGTCTTCTGATACCTGTTCCTATGCCACTTGGTGGTGTTATCATAATTGGAGAGGAGACAATTGTGTACTGTAGTGCTACTGCATTTAAAGCCATCCCAACAAAACCAGTAAATACTGTTTTATTCTGACATATCTGACTTTGTATTTTGGCTTTTTGATTTAATAATCTTGCTTCTTGTTAACATTATTTGCAATCTTCTTAATTAGTCAATAACTAGAGCCTACGGAAAGGTGGATGCGGATGGTTCTCGATACTTGCTAGGTGATAATTCGGGAGCTCTAAGATTACTTGTTATCATTCATGAGAAGGAAAGGTAAAAGTGTTCTACTCTCGTTTGTTAGTCGTTACAGTGTCCTAGTGTGCTTACATCGAATTATATAAGTCTAATCCTGTAGACCATTTTTATGATTGCCATTTACTGAGAATCTCCTTCCATCTGGGTATTTTGTAGGGTAACTGGCCTCAGAATTGAGCAGTTGGGTGAGACATCTGTTGCATCAACTATATCTTATCTTGACAATGCTGTTGTATATGTTGGTTCTAGTTATGGAGATTCGCAGGTATGCTTTCAACTTGGCCTTGTGGACCGTGTCTCTTTGCGTGTGAAAGTTTGGGAAAGATGCTATTCATCCTCACTATTCTCATTTCTGGTCCTCAAAAGTTGTCCCGCCAACTATGTGCCATGGCTTTAAGTGACGGGCAAAATTATGATCATGGACGATATGTTTGTCCATATCATCTTCTTGTACTGCAACTTAGTGGATTCATGTCATTATACTAACCTGGAGTCCGTGGCAATTACGCAGTGGCTAAAATTTAGGGTTTGATCTATTTCTTTAAAAATAAATGGTGAATGATCAGTTCAAACTACATTGAGATAGCATTAGGATGCACTCACTGGTAGTTCTGTATGTGATGCTACATACACACTGAAGCACAGTTTCGCAGTTCATGTTTATTGGTATATGTGAGTAAGTTTGTCAGAATAGGAGGCAAATTATGAAATTTTAGTCTCTTTTTTCATAAAAGCATTTTAAACCCCTCAACATAGTTTTGATAGTCCTATGTTCTTTTGATATGTGGCAAAACATTTTATCAGAAAATCGTCAGCCGGTATATTATTCATAGTTTTCAAGGTGTCACCTTGCTGAGGGGTATCTCAGATGCTCCCACCTAAGTCACCCAGGCTGCCTACTTGAGTGGCATGATATGTGGACGGAAAATAAGACCAGAAGTTTCATTTTGGCCACAAAATTTAGTTTATTGCAATAAGAACCTTATTTCTGTAACTCTCTCTTGGAGTTACTGCGAAATTCGATTTTACATCTATTTAACATGAGTGTGTGTTGAATGCCTCTGACGCATAGCTCAGACTCTTTGGCATTCATTTGTTGAAGTTGTTTTTTTACCTGCTATTCTCTTACCTTTTGCATTTAACTTGATTTTTTATGATTTTAAAATTGTCTTAAGATCTCATTCCTATTAATGTTATTGTATAACTTTTATGGTACCAGCAGTACCGTTTCATTTTTCTACTGACAAGTATCCATGGGACTTTTAATATAATTTTTCATTTTCCCTCATTTTTAGAATAAATTAAAGTTATGCTGTTGCCATTTCCTTCACAGCTAATAAAACTGAATATGCAACCTGATGCGAAAGGCTCATATGTTGAAGTCCTTGAGAGATATGTTAATCTCGGACCGATCGTTGACTTTTGTGTTGTGGACCTTGAGAGACAAGGCCAGGGTCAAGTTGTCACTTGTTCTGGGGCATACAAAGATGGTTCTCTACGGGTTGTTCGTAATGGAATAGGGATTAATGAGCAGGTTTGCTTCATTAGATTCTACAGTTACAGCTCCCTATTTATTTTTATAATTATTTTATTCATTGGAGGTTTTTTGATTACTTGTTCATTTACCTTCAGGCATCTGTGGAACTGCAAGGCATCAAGGGGTTATGGTCTCTGCGACCCTCAACAAATGATCCACATGACACCTTCCTTGTTGTGAGTTTTATCAGTGAGACACGTATACTTGCAATGAATCTCGAAGATGAACTAGAAGAAACTGAAATTGAAGGCTTTTATGCACATGCACAAACATTGTTTTGTCAGAACGCTGTACACGATCAATTTGTTCAGGTGAGTTCCCTCATCATTCCTTTTTTAATCCATATTTTCCATTTTTGCGATTTTAATCTCTCCTTTTAGTTCAAAATTTTATACCTACCTTTTCTCAATTTATTGCAAAGATAGTTGGTGTTTCTTTTGAATTGTCTTATGCTTATATATGTCTTTCCAGTTGAACTTGAACGTCGGTATCTTTTGTAATCCTCAGTCTTATATTCTCCCATTAGTGGTGTCTTTTTGTAGAGTATTTTCCCATCGGGTGATACATGACGCAAACCTTATAAGAATAAATAGTCGAGGAAAATCTCTGCATCTCATATCATAGACCAATTACTAGTTATATACAATTGCACTGGACACAAAAAAAGAAACTACTTAGAAGAAAACTGACCAAAAAGGAAACTACCTGGATTAAGGAAGCTGAGCAACTAGGAAACTGACAAACTAGGAAGCTGCCCATCTTGGAAGCTGACCAACATAATCTAACTCCTAATTGCACATTTTTCCCAGACTCTCAACCTAGTGAGCAGAAATTTTCCATTCTTAAATTGGATACATTGAACTACTTAATCCCTTAGTGAGTACATCCACAAGTCAGCTGTGTATACACACGTAAGGTGTACAAATCAATCCACTCCCCAACTTCACCTTGCAAACTTTTTGTCATAATTGAGTTTCATTGGATCATCCTACAATCTTCAAGTCTTCTAAGGTGATCTTTAGCTAAAGTAGTTCGCACACACCTTGGGGCATTACTTGGAATATCAGGACCTTTTCCAAGTGTCCCTTTGAAATATTGTAGCACTTGATGAGCTGCCAACAGATGGATTTTCCTTTGGATTGTATGAACCATATCTGGTCCTTTATAACAAATAAATGACTCTTCCTACTAGGCCCTGATTCATTTCCCTCTCCATCGCATCATTCTTCTGTCTTTTCATGTTTAAGATTCGGATCTATTAGAGTACTTGTTCGTTCGCATGTGGTTTTGCCTACTTTCCTAAGAAAATCCGTAACACACTTTTTCTGGGAGATGAAAGTGCCCTCCCACAAGTGAGCTACTTGAATCCTAAGAAAATATTTCAGTCTCCCAAATGTTTGTCTCAAGCTCCTTAGTCAAGCACTGTCTCAGATATTGTCTCTCTTTACCCTCATTCCCAGTAATTGTCATGCCATTAACAGATACCAAGTGTGCTGTGACCTCCCGTCCCCACCCCCCCAAGGACGAATAGTGTGTGATCCCCTTAGTTTTGTCTATATCTCATGTCAATCATAACACTTGCAGATTTATCAGACAGTACCAAGGTGATTTCATAAGTCCATAAAAGACTTTTTTCAGTCTGTGAGCAACCAATTCATACTCATAACCTGGTGGGACTTCCATATAATTTTTTTCTTCTAGTTCACCTTGTAAAAATGTATTTTTAACATCAAACTGCTGCGATTCTTAGCATAATTAGTTGTAATGACAACAAGATCTTAATAATATTCTTCTTTGCAACTAGAGAAAACATCCCTATGTAATCAGGAGTATAACCCTTGACAATCAACGTAGTCTTGTATCTCTTTATAGATCATCTGCTTGATACTTCGCTGTATAGCCCCATTTACACCACACAGGTCTCCTTCCTATTGGCAACCTTACTAACTCTTAAGTTTTGTTATTTTATAGCACCTCCATCTCCACATTCATTTCTTGCTTCTATTCCTTAGTGATCAAAGCCTCAAATAGGGTGGTAGGAATGGCAGTAGTGTTTTTAAATTAACAAGGCTCTATGAGATGGTGAATTTTTTTTAAGGGCAGGAAGTGTGCAAGAGAATATAAAGGTCTTTTTATGCATTCTCTAGTCCCTTTCCCAACGACAATGGAAAGATCGTGGTTATTATTGCTCATATGAGATTCTGTTTCAGCTTGCAATAAAGGATTAGGCATTGTTTCCTCATTCTTAGGATCTAGGTTGGACTCTCAGGCCTGTGTAGATTCAAGAACAGCCGTATTCTCCCTTGAGAACACCTTCCCTTTACCAAATCTTGTTGTTTCGAGGGTAGAGTTATTACTTTCTTGAGGGTTTTCTAGCGTTTCAAATTCAGGATTTGCCATGCACTTCGACACAGGTTTAAACAGACAAACAGTGGAAGACATAACAAGTGCGGATAATTCCCATCCTAATCTTCAATTTTAAATTTTCCCCCTTGAAGATTAAGTGTTGTGAAGTAGGACTCTTGTTTGTTGAAAATGACATAGAATTTTTTTGTTGGAGGGTGAAAACATTCATATCCTTTCTTAGTTGAAAGTGCCCCACAAAAGGATTTTTTTAACGCACTTGGATCTAATTTCCCCAATGTTGACCACGAACTTGCACAAATTATGCACTCCCAAAGATCATGGGGACAAGATTACTTCTGGTGTATAGGTTTCGATGGAATAATGAGGATGTTTTCATTGGATTATGGAATCCTAAGACTTTGGAAGGCAAACAATTTATGAGATGAGTGGCAGTAGGAACCGTTATGACAATTCATGGAGAATCAAATTGGTGATTCTAACATTTTAGAGGCACTTTCTCAAAGTAAATGACTCATTCTATAATTCACCATAGGAAGTCTCAACCAACCATTATGACCATAATACTCGCTCTCACTGCTCTTGAAGAGAAGTTTTTCTCATTTGGAATCCTTTAAAAGTGACATTTCATCTGTTACTTGGCTATGAATCTCTTAAGTTTTATCAGTTGGTACCATCTTTGTTCCTTCAATAAGGGAACTGGAAAGTCTTTCACTTTGAAAAATGATATCAATTGAGATGATGATTTTTTCCAATCCAAAAATATTTCTCTTATGTAATCACTGCACTAGAAAAAATTGTACATTTCAATTGTCTCTCAACCCGAACGTGGCTGAATATACTTTTTATAGGTCGCCTTAAAAAATATGATAAAATACGGATTGATTTGCCAGTTCTATTTTCCGGTTCATGTCTTGATTGCGTCATCTCATATAAGCTCTTCAATCGTGTGGAATGTCCCAATGTCAAATAGAACATTTATTTGGATTTTTTAACCCCATGTCCTAATCATGGGTTTAACCCCATGTTGAATTTGGATCTGTCCTAATCATGATACTATGTTCCAGATTTTGTCTTTATATTTGTTAGACTTAGAATTTTTAAGCATGTCATTTGAATAGAATGAATTATTACCTCGTTTTTACAGGTTACTGCGAATTCTGTTCGACTAGTCAGCTCTGCATCTCGTGAGTTACTGGATGAGTGGAATGCACCTTCTGACTTTTCAGTTAATGTTGCTACCGCTAACATTTCTCAGGTTCTATCCAAACCCTACCTGAAGTTATAGAAATTATGTTTCTTTTTGTCATTCTCAGTTTATACTTATTGTGTTTATTTAGCTCGTAGTATGAATTATTTTGCATCAAGAGATTGTCATTACATTATCAAATCATGGCCACGTAATTTCCTTGAGTTTTAAAATTAATGCCTTTTGTGAATGTAACGAGAGGCCCTATGTGAATTTTAATGACCTAGCACAAGTTATGAACCCATTTTTTTTAAATATTTCCATTTGATTTGTAAGCGCTGAATTATAAGCGTAATTTGCTGACTTTTTCCAAACCCTAGTACGATTGAGATTGGGTTTGTGGAGGTATGGTATGGGCCTTTAATCATGTTGACTTGCCCATTTTGGAAATTGTGTTGATTCAGAACTGAATCGATCCAGCTCATATGTGACTTGTGCTGCGTTTGAAGCAGCAGTGTTATCAAATTCGGGTCAGCAACAGATATGTTTATCTCAGATCGTTTTTACAAGGTTCAGGGAGTAGGAGAGCTGGTGGGAGTCCTAGAAAATCCTTTAAATGCACTTCATGACACCTGAATCCTAGAAAATGCCAGAAAAGATTCCCAAACTCTTTAAAAAATTATATTACTAAATTGGCCAATATGATTTCATCGGCGTGTCTAATAGCTGGAGGGAATCCTCACTTGAGAAGTCATTTGTTTGAGAACTTATTCTGTGTCTTAGGTATACAGACCGTTGAGTATAGGTGGACATATCCGTCCAATGTCCAATTCATCATTATGAAAATTGATAGAAAATTTTCTCTTCCTCTACTATATTTAGATGATGGAGAATGAGATCCAAACTACCCTTTAGCTACTCCTGTCATGTGGCTTTTTGAAATATCAGTTTCAATGCTTGATCTCAGCCAGCTCCAGTTGACTCATGGTGCAGGTTCGTCTGTCACTATTGAACGAGTCAGATATTACCATTCGTGGGTGGCATGCTGCCCGTAGTAAGTACCTAAGGAGCTACCTAAAGTGGGTTGTTTTCACTTGAGGTACCTAAATAGTTATGTATCTTTTCAACTCCCTCCCTGGAAACGGAGGTGACCAGGCTAATTATTTCCCATGAGCCAAACTGATTCACTGTTATGCATATTTCAGCGGGAATGGTCCATCAAATACTCAGTGACATTGTTTTGTCAGTGTAGCCTAGATTTGACGTCAATGATTTAGACCTTGGGTTTGTGGATGGTGACATAGTCTTTTTCTATCCTTATGGCTGCAGTAGGTTGCATTATATAATTACATAATATCTGGTCGTGTTTGCCTGCAAGTAGGCAACGACATTGGTCCAAGAGAGCATGGTTCGCAGCACTCAAATGTTTGCATGACCTATGAAGTTGAAGCGTTTACAACGCTGCAATCTTCTGGGGGTTTTAAGTGCTTAGTTATTGCCATTCTGATTTCTTTTTAAAATTTAGACTTTGCCGAATGTTGTACAAATCCATTTTTTTCTCGGCTAAATGTGGGGCGTAGTTGTTGGTTAATCTGATTTGGGGAAGGGAAACGAATAGAGAAGGAATTTTCCTTGGATCGAAATAAGTTTGACTTTTGTGTTGAATGTGAACTGGGCTCCTTGTTACGTGGTGAGAGGACTATAAGGATAATTTTTTGACCATAAGGATATTTTTTGATATTTAGTTTTTACTTCTATAAGAAGTAAGAACTTTTATCAGTTCTTACTTCTTATCTGAATTCAAAACCTTCTTCTTTCTCAGCTTTATAATTCACATCTTATTTGAACATGGTGACGTCAACATCAGGGGATCTGTTTATAAGCTAAGGTTCCTGTGGTATGATGCCTAAAAGCTCACTCAGTTGAACCTGCACAGTCTAGTCTCCCCCAGCCAAGGTTTAGTTCGAGCTGAAACTCACCCCGCCAGGCCTGCTTCAGTATCTTAGTCAAACCTTGGGCATCCACTGTCTTTTGCGCAAATCAATGTGCCCCCCGGTGATGCTTAAACATCCTGAACTGCTGGCCTTCGCAGCTCAATAACGGAACCACTGAGCTTGTTTTATTCCCCCTTCTCGACCAATATCCTGCTCTCCCGTCGATTCTGATGCTCGTGAAGCTATTTGGTGGGCCACAATCCAGATTCTGATTTAAAAAATAAAAATAAAAAAATTCAGAGCTTTGAGTAGGGCTCTGAATTCGCGTTCGATATACTGTACGACCTCTTTATCAGCAGAAATCACATCTTCTTGAAGATCGGTCCTCTCCGCTTGTCCAATTTTCTCCACGCGCCTGCCCCGTTACATAATTTTCGTTGCAGGTTCTGCTGGCTACTGGCGGTGGTCATCTGGTTTATCTGGAAATTGGGAACGGAAAATTGACAGAGGTTAAACACATCCAACTGGAGTATGAGGTGTCGTGTCTCGACATCAACCCCATCGGTGAAAACTCGAGCTACAGCCTTCTGGCGGCTGTCGGGATGTGGACGGACATCAGTGTGAGGATATTTTCTCTCCCGGGCCTGGATCTCATCACAAAGGAGAATCTGGGCGGAGAGATCATCCCTCGGTCTGTTCTTCTGTGCAAGTTCGAAGGGGTAGGCTCACTCTCCACGCTGATCTCCTCCTCTGTCTCTTCTTCCCCTCGTCTCAGTTGTCAGAGTGCATCCGCAGCAGTCATGACCCGTTTCGTTCTTCTTTCTGCGCCACTGCGCCAGGTGCCTTATTTGCTGTGCGCCCTGGGAGACGGACACCTGTTTAACTTTCTGCTGAACACGGACTCTGGGGAGCTCCGCGATCGGAAGAAGGTCTCCCTGGGCACCCAGCCCATCACGCTTCGGACCTTCTCCTCAAAGGACGCGACCCATGTGTTTGCGGCATCAGACAGGCCCACCGTCATCTACAGCAGCAACAAGAAGCTGCTCTACAGCAACGTCAATCTGAAGGAAGTCAGCCACATGTGCCCCTTCAACTCTGCCGCCTTTCCCGACAGGTGCTCCGTTGCTCTTCTCCGGCGCAGTTTCTTGGCGCGCAATCAGCCCCATATGATTTTTTCGAGCCTGTGAAGTCAATCACTTGCACTGTGAGGAGGCTGTGGCGTGTACATAT